>VZSC01013066.1:132332-180997 GCA_013398225.1 Steatornis caripensis
GTTGTGGAGTCTCCTTCTCTGGAGATATTCAAAACCCGCCTGGACGCGTTCCTGTGCAACCTGCTCTAGGCTAACCTGCTTTAGCAGGGGGGTTGGACTAGATGATCTCTAGAGGTCCCTTCCAACCCTACCATTCTATGATTCTATGATTCTATGATTCTATGATTCTATGATAATTATCAAGCCTTGAGAGAAAGTTATCTGTGAAAGGTTCTTAATAGTGTTCAAGACATGCAGGGAAAAGCTTAACAAGAGCAGTCAGCTAAATCAGATGGTAGCTATAGTGTGTGCAAAGCTAGGAAATAAATTTCTGTCATAGTGTTGCAAGTGAAAAGGAGACAAGACCCAATCTTGTACAAAATCTTGCATAGAGAAGGACATTCACTACCAAGTAATCTTTTTCAGAAATTATTTACATGAAATAATGAGAAGTAATATGAGATATTTGTTGTTCCCTAATGGTCAGCAAATGTGTTCAGATCCTCACTTAAAAGCATATTGTGCCTAAACGCAACAGCTTACATAAAATTCATCCTACTCATATAGAAATAGACTGTACATAAGACCTTTTTTTAAAAAAAAAAGATGTCAGCAGCCAAATTATTTGATGTTAAAAGTTAAAGCTCTATGCCTAGAGTATAAAACTATTCATATAATTTCAAAATTAGATACATGGTAATGTTTTGGTAACTGCATTGTAGAGAAGACTTTACTGTCACAGAAAAGACACTGTCTTTCTGAATTACTCAGCTTCTTAATAACTTTCACAAAACTCACAGACTGTACTAACCTAATGCTATTTAGCAAATGCTAATAATGCATGCAAGAGAAACTAAGACATGTCGAGTTGCAGCCTCCCAAAAAATCATTGCTTTCCTCCTAGGCATGGTGACATCATCAGGTCTTCTGCATCACTGGGTGGATGCTCAAAGAATCTGTTTTTAAAAATATCTAGGATTTTTTGGCTTCTCCAGACTATAAGACTTGACAGAAAACACTACTGAACATTAAACAGCTTTGTATCACACATGAGTGCAAGGACAATTCCAAGTAAATCTGTTCTTTATTTCTGATGCACGGCCTTCTGCATGACCAGAGTCTGTTATTTTCTTGGTGTATCGGTTTTGAATACCAAAGCACAGTAAGCTAATGGTCCCCAATACATGTTTGAAATCTGAAGGGTCTTCCCCTTTAAAAAATGATTGAAATCAGACCACAGTATCACATGCTCTAAACTGGATCTTATGTTCCACCAGAACTGTGTAGTTGCACCAGTTCAATACAATCTATCTAGTGTAATTGTTTCATTGCTTTTAGGAGTTCTGAGTTCATTGATATAAAGATGTAACAGATGCCACCTAAAAACAGAGAATAGAGAAATGATCAGATCTCAAGAAACAAAGATAGACATCAACAGCAGAATATCAGCAGAATTACGAATATCCTCAAGAGTAGTATCTGTAAGGCAGGCAGCTTAGAGCTTATATACGTACATAAGAAGTCAGATGGGATGGCTTTATCCACATGGGTTGTGCCTTTCTGATTTCAGGTGTTGCTTTGTGTGGAGGTACTTGATAATTGACCATTGTCTCTTGTCTTTCTTCTCCCTAGAGTATTTCGCCTATTTGTCTCTTTTCCCCTCTCTTGTTTTTCCCCCTCGAAAATCATATTAAGGTAGACAGCGCATTGCATAAAGAAATCACTCGATTTTATGAGCAAAACACCATTTATTTAACAACTTTAAGCAACCCACAAAGCGTTTTTATATAGCTGACCAAAATGATAGGATTACTAGTTCAATAGAAAATAAGTATGTTTTTAATTTGTTCAAAACAGTTTTTCATCCCCAAATTTGTCTCAAACCAGAAATCTGGAGGAAAATGTTAAAAGACAAAAACATTATCAGGTTCTAAGGTAAAGTGAGGTTATTTTCAGAATTTCTCAAGGATCACACTGTTCAGCATGTTCATACATTTGGAAGAGAGAATGGACACTCCAGTGACAAAAGGCGGCTAATGTTACTGGACTTATTCAGGATTCTCTGAACCAAACAGACTACACAGAGCTACAAAGACAACACACCACCAGGTGGAAAAATAGCAGACTGAATTAAATTAGAAAATTAGCAGTGGGAAATATCACTTCAACTATATGCACATGATGACAGACTAGGACCAAGATCTTACTCGCTGTGGATCGTAAACATAAATCCACGTAGAGCTAATACCATAGTTTTCCCCAGACTTAATCTCAACTCTCAGCAACAGAAAAAGCACTTGTTAGAGTTTTTTTGCTATGAAGCCGGCTAGGCATTCAGACAATTTCTGTAACTATAATTTCCACCTCATACTGCATTGAAAATAATGAGTTTAATGTTAAGTCATGATACAAATGCTAGGTTTCATTGGGAATCTGGACATCTCACTTTCACAGAAGGGATCTGCTCTGTCTAAATCTAATTTTGCCAAGATAGCAGATGTTAATACCTTTATATACTGAGAATCTCTACTGGACCAAAACAGCTTTATCAGTCTTTGGACAGAGAAGAGATTTCACATCTGAATTTCCTGGAATTAAAGATATCATTAGGTGATACCTTTATCAGCTGATAAGCATCAGCTTCTTATGCAACAGTCTGTATCTTTATACCAGAAATATAAGATCAAAAATATGTTTAAGAACTTCATAGTTCTAATCGCTGAAAAAATACGATTTCCACTACCAGATACAAGTTAAAATAAATCATCAAGTACTTACCATACATACCTTCCCTTAAGCTAAATATGCTATCCATCTTCTCTTTCTGATTGCAACTAAAATTAAGTGGGTTAACTGAACAGTTCTACTTTTAAATTGAGGAAGGGCTCATCATCTGGATTGGATTCTCACCCTGTAATATTCTGATAAGCTCCTTCTTATCCTTGCTATAACAACACGGTATAGATTTTTATAAATATACAACCCAGTATATATTGGGTGCATTCTGTTGGTGACTCTCAGGTTCATTGCATTCTGCACCAAATACCCTGCGAGTCACCAGAGGCAACTTCCAGTATCCACATGGCTTTATGAAGCTGTCACCATAACTAGCTGAACTGCAGTAAAATTGTTCAGGGCAGTGGAAGAGAAAGCATTAATTTATTACGGTGTTTATATTTATCATCCTGATTGGGACAATAGCTGTATTTACAGCAAGAAGAAACAGAATATCTCTTTAAACATGGTTACTTTATGCCTAGGTTATCTCCACATGTAGAGCTGTAGCTGTACTGCTTTAGAATGAAAGTGGAAACCATGCCATTTCATTACAATTACGATGTACAAGCATTGCTTTCTCAAATGCACGAAGGTTATTGTCACGTAACAGACTAGACTCTCAATGAAAGGCACTTGACTTAAGTGAAACAGAAGCTGTAGGCAGTCATCTATAGTGATTTTTTGAAAATGATGTTTTAACAAAGCACTTTCCCTACCTCACAGAAGATCTTATATTCTCTAAATGAAGGCAGTTTCCTAGGATTCGATGAAATCTGTGTAAACATAATAAAAGATCAGAAAGAAAAATCACTGAGTATAAAAGAAGGGTAACAAAAAAAAAAAAGAATCAACAGTTAAAAAGATGGAGGAAAAAACCAACATATGAAACAAATGCTAAAATTAAATTATGCTTCAGGAAGTGTGACTGTACTGACAGAAAGGCAGAAGAGCCCCACTGCGGTACGGGTCTGTTCGCTCATGATTACAATTCTGAAGCTTCTCTCCAATCCTAGTGTGACAGAAGCGTTTAAAAAAAAGCTTAGCAATGAAACAGGTTTTATCACCAAGACTACACACCACACTCAGGGAATTATCTCCTTGGGCAGTCAAAGAAATTTTTATCATCTATTTCATTTGGCTTTGTACCCAGTCTGTAATGATTGATTTCCAGAGGAATGCTGCCAAATCCTATTCTTCTCCCAGAAACAATAGGAGAAGGCTTAAAAAAAAGTCAGGGAGACTTTTTTCAAATACGTGTTTAGCTACAGGTAACCCCTCACCACTACTAACCACTTCCTGGTCTGTCATACCTAATTTTTTCTTACCATTTCTTTGATCTCAAGATAGCAAAGAATCATCTGTTTAACAGCCCAGTCTCATTCCACATCATCCGATTACTCCATAAATCTACATTATCTTAGGACTAAAACCACTTAATCTTGCTCATATACCAGTTACCAGTAACAATAAGGTTACTATCACACTATTTTATTTTACTAGTTAATGTGGCATTAGATGGAGGCAAATAAGTTAGCTTATTTTGACGGTAATTCAGTATTGTAGTTAAAGATGAACAAATCTATTGGATTAGCCCAGCTCATACACCTGAAAGATAATGTACCATGAGAGTGCAGGATACTTAACCGATTATAGTTAACAGGCCAAAAAGAAATTCCAGGATAAAAAGCTAGGAATTAAATGAATAGGGTAAGGTATCTAGATTTAAATGCCTGTGTTACCAAAATATCTATATCATGGAAAAAATAATTCGTAGTGCCAAAGCTGGGGAAAAAGACTCTGGGATGAATGCAAATGAATGCATTCCAATTATCTTATTAAATTTTCTGGTTTAAATAGATCTGTTGCTTTAATAAATATTTTCACTATACTCAGAATTTAATTTGCTGTTCTTAAACTTTGGGTTGGATTATCCATCAAAGTCAACTCAGGCTCTATGCTTTAAGTGGAAGAAAATGAGATATTAGCTCTGCCTTGTTGGTTGCCAACTAATGAATTAAATTAAGTAACCAAAATTTAAGCATACTTATTGTTAGAACCAACTTGGATGACAGAGAATAGAGCAAGTTATATACATTACTATCTGTGTTAGCAGCCACTACTAAGCATGTTATCAGATCCAAAGCGTGACACACAACAGAAATGAATACTGCTACACAGAGAAAGAATAAAGCAAGAGAGAGGTCCTTCCCATCTCCACATCCTTCCCTTTTTCCCTCCACCCAGACTATCAAGTTGTATTTTCTCAGTTTGTTGCTATCATCCTGACAATTCATGAGACTAAGACAGAGTTGCAGCCTGATGCTAATGAAACTGTGTAGTTCAACTGGACAGAAAGGGCTGAGTTTGTAACGTGGTGTCACTAAAAAAAGGAGCGCTCCACAGCCACCTCCTTCCCTTTCTTTGCTTCCAGTGCCAGCATCGGCATTCAGTGAATCCCTCCATGAGGGGATTCAACTTGCTAAGGTAGCAGAGAATTAACTCAGCAAAAAGTAAAGCATAACAGCAAGAAAGGGAGCTGAGCAGAATAAATTCACAGGTGTCTGTGTGGGCCTGACCCATTTCTGGCTGTTGCGATCAGAGCAACCTCCCCCATTTAAATGCTTTGTTATCCTNGGGCCTGACCCATTTCCGGCTGTTGCGATCAGAGCAACCTCCCCCATTTAAATGCTTTGTTATCCTGCTACTTAGTGAGCCAAGTCAAAGAATTGAGAAGGTGTCCAAGTTGTGATCCTACAAAGGAACTGACCCCAACTACCATCTCTTTTGTGGTGGAAAGAGAAAATACCGCTGCTTCCTCCAGCTCCCTCCTTGCACCAGTGCACTCAACCCCCTTTGTTAGCTGATTCAGCTTGCTGCTGCAGCAAAAGTACATCCATTTTATTTTTCTGAGTTAGTTTTATATCTTGTTAGCTATTTGAATCAGCTCAAAGAGGCCATGGTCTGAAGAAGGTAAGTAGTGGGAGCATACGGCCAAGAGGAAGGCAAGGGGCACCGCAGATGATAGATGAAGGAGTAGGTCAGAACCAGAGGAACTCTTCTTTTTGGAAGCTGTTACATGTTGCAGGTAACAGAAGATGAACAAATTGATGGAACCTATAATGTGTATTTTTCTCCTTCCAAATAAGGAAAGGAAATAAAACTGTTAAAAATCAGATGGTGATTCAGACTATTTGTAATTTTTAGTAGAACAGAGCTGGCATAAGCTCATTTTTTTCTAAGTCTGGAAGCACTGAATGTAAACCATTTAAATAAGGAAACACTCGTGATTCCCATCAGTCAACAAGCCCTTTACCAAAACAAGGCTTGCAAAATACAAACCAGATACATGAAACGTAAGCCTGCCCATTACTTAGGTATCTGCTCAGAGCTCTGATTAGAGAAGAGGTTGAGTGATACCTCAGTGCTCTTGAATTTTAAAAATTTAATTTTCAATCAAGTCATACCCTTAATCTTATTCATATATTTCCACTTAAATGAACTAGGATTTAACATGTGTAATGGTATTTGTTCTACAGCAGTTTGTAGGAAGTAGGAAATTGCTCTTCAAGGGTGCATGCAAGCACATGACAGACTGCCCTGCCAAACAGAATTCTAGTCTAAATCAAGTCTCAGCACATGGATACAATGGCATAAGTACAAGAAAATAATGAATCAATACTACAGCTGTCACTGCACTCAATTTATGAGTGATACCTGGTTTGCTTGCAAATGGGATAAGAGAGGTCAAAGGACAGACATGAATACTGAAGTGTTTGGGGCTTACTACTATCTACAGAAGACTGATTTTCATCGTAATTTGAAAGAACAAGAGTAAAATAAGCTGAAAGACAAAATATTGGATAGAAAATTAAGCCAAACAAGTTCTATTATACTTAAATCTGCTGTACAATCGCTGTAAAATTGCACTACATGAAATGGGGTAAAACATCATAGGTTTGACAAATGAAGGCTCAAGCAGTTTTAAAACTCTGATTTGGCTATGTTCCTGCAAGTTGAGTCAGAACAGAAAACAGTTTAGATTTTCTTTTTCGTATTGAGTTTCATTATTTTTTCTGACTTAAAAAGTTTTGTTTAGATGCATATCACACACCAATAAAATAAATTCCACATTAAATGTCTTTTTTCTTTTTCTTGGGAAAGTAATTCATTTTAATAAAGGATGTGAAAATAGAGATATCCATGCTGCACATAAACTCTTCCATGCAGAATTTAAACTTGGGTTTGTGGATTTTTCTTAGCCTCCAGGCAGTAATTTGCTGAGGTTCATTTAATCTACTGAGGTGTTACTATGTGAACAACCAGCTGAAGGAAGTTTGTTTCTAATATTCTTCAACAGATCCATCAGGGAATATTCCTTTACATATCTATATTACAAGTAGTATAATAGAGATTAATCATTTTCTACTTACATAAATTCTGTAAATTCCTTACATAAATTCCTTTTCCTGAATTCTAGGGTTAGGAATTTAAGAAACTAAGATGGGGATGTTATTCTTTAAGTATTAGAGTGTGATCCACCTTCTAGTCTAGGAACGTAAAGTTTTGTTTAGAAAAAAAATCTAACAAGAATCTTAGAATGTGCCTGAATCTGATTTAATTTGTAGTACAAATATAACGTTACTGACTGTATGAAATTGCAAGTGAGTACACATATAACTTAACTTTGAACAGTTAGTTGCCTAGCATTTTATTGCAAGATACACAGCATGACCTGAGGGAGAAGACTTCCTAGGCCCAATTTCTAAGCTCCTTCGCTGTTGTGGCTAGGTCCTAGGCACCTTGATTATTTAGACTGTGTTCGGGACTGTCACATCCAAGCCCTATCTGTTATGACAGGGGCCTTTAGATTATAGCTGACTACAAACAAATATTATCAAGTTCCCTTAGGCAAAATACAGTGCAAGTCCTGTACTGAGGCACACCACACACACCAGTCTGCTACAAAGACGACTGTAAGCTACTTCTTTACATCTGTTATACACTGCTTGCCTTTCTTGTGTATCCATTCAGAACCAGGCTCATTTAAAAATCAAAACCCTGCAGGGTCTAATTACTAAGGCTCAGATTAGTATTTATTATGCAGTTATTCATCTTTATAATTGCTAGTCCCAAGCTTCCAGGTTTTTCTCCCAGAAAGAAAAACAAAACAAAATTCAGATTTTAATTAGACTATTTTGAATATTATTAAAATTGAAAATAATGATTTTCTCTTGGAGCGATCACTGCAAGTCCCTCATTTATTCAACAACACCTTTTAAATTAACCGAAATCTTTATTTCCCCAATCAGGATCACCACTGCTGACATTCCTCCCTCCTATTGTAACAGACAAGTCTCTCAAGGTGATGGGAGCAGAGACTGAGATACTGTATTCTGATCTTGGTTTTGCATGATAGGCTGGAAGCATTTCATAACTATGCTTAATTTTTCAGTTGCTTCTCAAGAGACTGTTTCAAAAGGCCTCAGAAATGATCCAAATAGCTCTCCTGTGAGGTGAGTTGCACACGAAAATTCAAGTCATAGAGAAAATAAATAAGCATATAAACTACAAAACAGCCCTGCAATCACAGCCCACAAATGCCCAACTGATCTTGATTTAAAAGAAAATCCTGAAAGTGTGCCTATGCCATGGAGCCAGGTGTGCACCAGACCCTTTAACATGCAACACGCTGAGCACTCAGAGTACTTCTGCCATGTCAAGCAGCACTACCAAAGATTCTCTTTGAAATAAACTTATCACAACAGCTTTAAAAGGTATGTGAAAGCAGACATGTCTGCTAGTACTGGACTTGCAGTGGTAAAGAGAAAAAACAAAAGAAGAGTCCTTAACTGAAATTGTTGGATGACTGTAAAGTTCAAGAGATGAATTAGCTGTTCCTTTACATAAACTTGCCAACTTATCTTTAGTATAAATATTTATCAAAAAGCTGAGCCCACAGATGGCACTTGAACAGCTATATTTTAGCATCTTCATTTGTGCCCTGCACAGGAACACACAAATTTCTGTAAAATATTATGGTGATAGCCACTAGGTAAACTTTTTTCAAACCTTAGAAGCTTCACTTTGGGTGAGTTAGTTCAGTTTGCAATTGCAGCAGAGGCTGGCCCTGCAAATCAGTGAGAGCTGTCACTTCAGCAGCGCATGAGGGCTCCCAAAAGTGGTGCGGCCAGAGGGAGTCTGCAACCCTGGGGCAGCTTGGGAACCAAGGCAGCTCCTCTCTTATTCTGCTCTGCTTCAGCCTCACTGAACCACCCTTTTGCTGACCCACTGGGACAAGAGTAGTGGAGCAGAAGACAACTGAAGTGCGGTACCGAAAAATTCACTTTTTTTAAAAGCATCCCCTTAAAGCTTCCTCCCTAGATTTACAGGGCACTTGTCCTGTGAGCTCGGCTGTCGCATTTCAACAGCATTTTGCATACTGTAAGAAACAGAGGGAGAGGTCTGGCCCACCGTGTCTCACCACACCATGACCCACGCAGGCAGCAGGTGACCAGCATGGTGGACGAGCACACTGGGGTGGGACATCCACCCACTTGCCTGGCCCCACGAAGCTCCAGCCCCTTCATGCACGCCGCCAGTGAGCACGCAGCCCAAAGAACATGCCGTCGTGCTCATCGTTAGTAACAAAAGGATTGTTAAATAATTTTACCTAAACAGCACGTTTTTTCTGCATTGGGCTGCATCCGGCATCTCCTCACACAGAGGGCATCCCCTCCTCAGCACCCCTGGGGTGCCCAGGGCCACAGCTGCCATCATGCCTCTCAGGGACAGGCTGAGCTCCTCAACAAGTGCCAGGGGCAACAGGACCAGGTTCACCCCGTGGGGCCTGGAGGGCACCGGGCCAGGGCCTGGCAGCCAGGACCTGTCCCACCGCCCCGGCCAGGAGCAGGGCAGGCTGTGGGGCAGCCCCAGCCCTGAGCATCTGGTGCTTCCCAGGGCCCAGGCCGAGGCCAAGCCGGGCCGTGTGCCTGCAGATTAGCCCAGCTCGGCAGGGCCCATGGCTGGGCAGGGCAGGGCTGTGGGAAGCTGGAGACCAGCATCGCTTCAGTGTCACTGGGGCAGGGACCCATGGCCCCTGGTCTGTGGGCTGGGACCAGTCAAGGGCGGTCAGGGCTGTTGGTGCCTGCAGGCCCTGGCATGCTTCCTAGTGCACCAGGTGAGGGCTGTGGGGCTCCCACAGCCAAGGGATGGCTCCCTCATCACACCTCCGCATCTCAGAAGTCTCTTTTGCCTCACTTACCTCTATCCCATTCCCCAGATGGTGCCTTGGTTCCATTAGCAGTGTCCCTTTCCCTCCCTCTCAGCCTTCTCCCTGTGCTTTTCGAACACTCAAGGGCTTTTTCTACAGCCACAAGGTTAATGCCTCATTACCTCTCCGGCATACCAATGCAGGGCAGCAGCAGGAGCTGCCCCAAAAAGCCTGGGGCCCAGTGCTGGAGAGGGTCCTTTGGGTACCCCATGTTGCCTTTCTGTAAGAATAAAGAACTAAACTGCATCAGACATGTATTAGATTTGTTGGTGGTATGGAGGAGTAAAGATGGGCATATAAACTTGGGAAGGCAAGTAAAAAGCAGGTTACACTCTTACAGTCTTAGATAAGCAGTAATCTTAAAACTTACCACTAAATTTGTCATCATCGAGGACAAATTTGTCAGCATAAACATAGGAAATTATTGGAGCAACAAAGTACTGGAACCATTCTTTTGATTGTTATCACCATTGCATAAAATGTCAAAATATTTTCTTCTGGTTTTTAACTCTGTTAACATTNGGCTCTTACAGTCTTAGATATGCAGTAATCTTAAAACTTACCACAAAATTTGTCATCATAGAGGACAAATTTGTCAGCATAAACATAGGAAATTATTGGAGCAACAAAGTACTGGAACCATTCTTTTGATTGTTATCACCATTGCATAAAATGTCAAAATATTTTCTTCTGGTTTTTAACTCTGTTAACATTTGGGTCTGTTACTTCACACTGCAGGAATGTTAGGTAATATTTTCTTGCATTTAAGCTGCAATAAAACCAAGGAAAAATAAAGATCAAATGGAATGGAACATGACTGGTATCCATGCCATTTGAGAGGCCACAGCTTTACTGAAAGCTGAAGGTACAATGCTTCAGTTGTGACAGCATAGCCTGGCATGCACAAAAACTAATCAGTTCTCCTTAAACAATTACTGATCTTCTTTGCATAGATCTTAGGAACGTGCAGTGTTTTCTTGTACTGCGAGTACTGTGTGCACTGGACTAGCAATATCCAGCTATCTGGGGCACATGCCCGCTCTATAAGGGTGACCTTGTTTGAAGAAGACATCATTTTCTATCATCACTCTCTCAGAATTTGAAATCCATAACCTTCTACTTCACTGACAGTTATAAAAAGTGTCATTAAAAATTGATATATTCATGTTGCATGTGCATATTCATTTTAATACACTGTGATTTTTTATTCATACTTCATTTCCTCTTTACAGGCCTAGTTCCCAGTGGTGCCTTGCACTTCTTAGAAATATTCTTGCATGCTATACCGATCTTCTAAGAAAACTGTAAGTAGAAATGAAAAATAGCCTCTACTGAAGTTCCTGCTTAGTCAGTGCTGCTAGGGCAGAGTCTGTGTGTCCTCTTGAAGTAGTTTGACTATACTGATTTGATAGATTGGTTTCATCCAGAAGAACGAATGTTGTCTTTTTTGTTTTAAAAGATATGAGACACTGGAAATCTGGAGTGTAGGCTGCAGGAAAAGGCTTCTTTTGCCTGAGGACTAGCATGTTAATTAGAATGAGACTAGCACAACATAAAGTTGATTCCCTTTACAATATGTTTTTGCCTCTCTGCTGTAGGATCTGTTTTCATGGAAGAAGCTATTTATGAACCAAGTTGTCATGTTCTGTCAGGCAATCTATGACACTATTCCTATCCTCTGATGTCTGCTGCTTCTCATTACACCAATGACAGTTTGCCTCAGGATGGTCATACTAATCTTTTTCACTAAGAAATAGTCTTGTCTTTAACTCCCTTTTCACCTTGTTGCACACAAACCTTTCCATCCTCAGGGGAAGTCCTAATTGTTAGCTGTGCTATTCACTTCATTAACAAATACCCTCTGCTTCCTGCCTGCTTCCTATTTTGACAAAACATGAGCAGAACAGTGGGAACAGTTCAGCAACCATTCTTGCCTGCGCTTCACAAAAGGAGAAATAACGGCCCCAGTTGCTATGTAAACCTCTTGTATAGCTTCTGGGGATTGGAAACATGGGTAAGGAACTCCTCCTTTGAGTTCTCATTTTCAGTGGAGTTCAGACTGGCAGCTGCACATGACTACTGTTTATAGCAGAACTTCACATTCCTTTGTCCCTTGAAATTTCGAGCCCAGACTAGAGAAGACGCATACAACTTTACACAAACAGGTAAAACATGATGCTAGATAGTCCCTGCAGAAGAAGCGTTGCATGACCCACAAACTGTGCCTGCCTTTCTCTTGTCTTCATGATTACTTCTCATGGTACTTTCCTTACTGTGAGTGACAGAGAACCCTTCATGAGTTGCATGTGGGAATCTAACATCAATGAAGCAGTTGTTTGATGTATCTTTGATACATCAAGTGGCTAGAAAATGAGAAGTCAAAATCACTCACGAAGAACCTCTATTTGTAAGGTGTGAAGGTCAGAACAGGCAAATATGCCTTTCCAGTGTTACCTGAGTTCAAAGCTACTTTTTCTAACAGGG
This sequence comes from Steatornis caripensis, assembly GCA_013398225.1. NCBI lineage: Eukaryota > Metazoa > Chordata > Aves > Caprimulgiformes > Steatornithidae > Steatornis > Steatornis caripensis. The sequence continues at coordinate 144,844 of VZSC01013066.1, forward strand.
AGCAGGAAAAGACGAAGTGACTGACCTTTGGGATTAGCTATAAAAAGCTACATTCCAGCTGCAAAGTAAAGCATGTCATAAGGAAAGCTGAAGTGCTCACCTACCTGAACTCTGTGAGAAGAGGACAAGTCCATGACCATTAGGCTGCTGTTCCCTTTCAGATCAAGCACTGGAAGCAGCTGGGAAAGCAATTTCAGGGCAGTTAAGGAAAGGAAGATGTAAACATGTACTGGGGAGGGGGCTAATGCATCTCACTCCTTCCTCAGAGGAAGGGAAAGGACTTAAGCCTGCCAAATACACTCAAGTTAGATCACAAAGCATCAATCTATCATTTGGCTTGCTTTAACACCATGTAAGGGACATCTTTCTCTTAAAATTGGGCTTTCTCATGTGTAATTAAAAGTATTACTGTTTAACTCAAGCATGCAAGTACGCTTCTGCTACTTTTTCGATTTTTTTCCTTTGCAGATCTACAGATGCTCTTTTGTAGCTTGTCTATCAACAGAGTTGTTAATTAAGCTATAGCAAGGCTGGATACAGCCCACAATTATATCTTAAAGAGTAAGAAGATAATAGGAGTTATGAGTTAACAGAATTTGCATTGCTGCATATGCATTGCTGGTAAGCTAATAAGAGTTACTGGCAGAGAGAAATCCAGTTGGCTTTCTCAGTCTAATTCTATTGGAGATGCTGTTAAACAAGGGTAAATATCTTTAGGCTTATAAATGGTCAGCAGAATTATGAAATTAATGAGGATCTTCAAATATCTCACCAATGCATTAATTTTTCAGTGTTATGTCATTCAGTTAAGGTTTCCAATTATAAGCTTCACAGGCTGAAATCCTGGCTCCAGCACAATTAAAATTAGTTTCCTCATTGACTTGGATGGAATCTGTATTTCACTTCTTTATGTCCGTATTATTTCTGTAAACTTGTGTGTGAACATTTCTGTATTTTAAATGACACCAAGATTCTGATATCATCAGGTGATTCCCAAAGACTGAATCCACTCTAAAAGTCATGTATCCCGTTGTGTCTAGGACTTAGTCAAGCCCTATATATGATGCTTCCTTTGATTTTCTTAATGAGTCCACTAGTAAGGCAGGGACCCAGATGTCATTGTAGAGCCAGCAATCAAGCAATATGCTTGAGAGATGCAGACCAGAAGGCTGAAAAAGTCATTTTCATTATATTTGTTCCTATGTCATTGAGTCTGAACCAAAAAAAATCCCCCAAAGTACCCTGGTGAGTGAAGTATGCAAAAGCAATGAGGCCCTAATTCATACTGCCTATTCATTGTACACTAAGTTCAGTCTGATAGGTTCTCTTGCTTTCGTTCTGCTTCTGTTTAACATAGTCTCAAATCTTGTAGAAGAAAGTGGGTGGAATAAGAGAAATTGATGAATGCTATGTAGCTCAGCAGTCCCTGCCCTATCTCACATGCCCATTCTATACATGGACTGGAAGGTGCCAAGTAATCTCCATTTCCTGCTATTTGCAGATACAGCTGTTTCAGAGTTCTAACGGCAACAGTAGGCCTGGGAATTACAGTCTTCATATAGCTATGAAATCAAATTCTATGAGAAACTGTAAATGCACTCTAACAAGATCACTCAGGCAGGCCCCCGTAGAGATCAGCTACAAAAGGAGTTGGTTACTGCCAGGCTGCCTTTGTCTTCCTGAAGGTTGGTTTTCTTTAGTAGGGTTTATGAAACTCAAATCCATTTAGCAGGTAGTCATGAAGTGGAAAAGACTGTGTCCTACAAAATCTTTGAATTTACGGAGTTGCTAAGTCACCCATATGCTCCTATCACTTTTTTATTTCTCTTAGAAATTTTATTTGGCCAGCCTGCATCCCTCATGTAGCAGCCACCACATCTTACTGATTAGGTAGCTTGGAGAGAGAGAAACCACCCCGGACAAGGAGTCTTCTGCAGACTGCTAGGCACAGGCCATCATCCTGCTATGAACCTTCCACTGTGTAAAGTATAAGCTGCTCTGAAGAGCAGCAAGAATATTTTTTAGCAAGATCAAGATGCCTAGAGTTTGCTTATTGCCCTTTTTAAAGGTAACATCTAGAAACCTTGATCTCAAAATTAATTTCTTTGGGCACAATAATCAGTAAAAGTTTTTTGATCCACTTGAGACTATAAAAGAGTAGCATAATAACATCCTTCAGTTTTCTTCAGTAAGAATTCCGGTTTTAGACTTCATTCAGCCAAGTGCTAAGAGACTGGAGCATCCCTCTTATGACCTGGGTCTATGTAGCCTGGAGAAGGGAAGACTGAGAAGGGATCTCATCAATGCTTATAAATATCTAAAGGGCGGGTGTCAAGANGGAAATGTATGATGAGGCTTGGCATATCTTTTTGTTTCCTAAGTGTATGTGGGATTCAAGCAGATTAGCAAGCTACCTTCTCAAAATGTTTTCTGATGTTCTCAAGAGTAGAAAGGACACACATGATAGCTGTCAACATATTTTTCCATATGTTGCTATTGCAATGACTATTGTAAGTGCATACAGTAATTCCACATTTGTCCTGGCTCTATTATTCTTCATAATAATGACAATTCACTTTACAGGAGGTCACATGGGAGAAAATTAGACTACTCAAAATGTAAGGTATCACTCAGACGATACGATATATGCATCTGCCCAGCAATCTCTGTAAGTAGTGTGTAGACGTATCTGAGGTCACTTTAATGAGCTCACTCAGGTACAGAGTGTGATAGTTGCAGCAGAATGGAGCTCAGCATAGGATAATTCACCAATTTTGGCAATTTTCAGTTAGGTATAAAGTAAAGGTCTCCCCACCTAGAAGGGTGGCACAGGTTTGTGGCATGTTGTGTGCCATGAGAGGTAGGTGCAGGAGAAGGGTGGCAATGTGCATAAGTGTATATTTTATTCAGGTATACACAGATATGCTTTATGCTTTTTTATTTTTTATAAAATCTGTTTTCTTTAGGAGCTAAAAAATCCACAAGTATTAGATAAAATATAGTCAGGGTTGTATGTTATGGTGAAGATGCATAATTAAGAGGCACATTCCTCAAGACACTTCATGGACTGAAGACTGGTTCTTCAGTTTGGGTTCCCCTTTTCTGCCTACTCCTATCCCCTGTCTTGTCAGATAACTGACAGTATTTTCCTCAGTGATTTTGCTTGTATTCTGTTATGATAGTCAATGCTAGATGCCCAGCATTTGTGTTGGCCAATTTTGCGGCAAATGCTATACCGGGGGAGAGGGGGAGTTTTAAACCATCCATTTGTTTCCTTTACTCAAAAATACTAATTTTTATGCTGATAGTAAGCAGCAGCCTTACTGTCCCTGTTTGATATATGTACTCTGGAAAACCGAACACTCTAGGAGCGCCTTCAGAATATTTTATAGGCAACAGGAACTCAGGAGGTGAGCGAGTGAGACTAGGATGCATATCAATAACTTAGTAAATACACTGTAGGGAGAAACATCGTGCTAGTCTTACACTGGGGACAAAGATGACATAGTGTGATTTAAATATTAAATAAGGAAAGGTTATTCTTTGTAATACTAAACTGTAGAAAGGGATTAGTAGATAGGAATGATGAGTTTCTTCTCATCAACTTTACTGGGAGTATTCAAAATTCATGAGGATTTTTTTAAGACACCAAACAAAAGTTATGCTCCTTCTCTTTTCTTTCTGTTTTGGGCAAATGTTTTCAAGAAAGTACAAAATCTAAGAACTTTCCCAAACTCATTACAGATGTGTGTATAAAACACATTGCTGTGCACCCATGCCCTCCTCCTTGAAATAAGACATGTCCATTTTTCCTTTTGAGCAGGGCTTAATACAGCAGGGGAATGCCCTTACCCAGCCCTTTCTTTGTGCTATCATTGTAATAGCAGTGGTGCACAAAACATTTAGCGTAAGATATCAGCAGTCAGGCTCTTCTCTGATGGATTGCTAAAATACAGATTTAAGAGACGGAATCTGCTATAAATCTATAAAAGGTACCTATTTAATACAGATTAAAGCTCCTCTTGCTATAAATACAAGACATCTATTTGCTTTTCTTTTTTTTGTTAACTTTTTCTATGCCAGGTGACATATCTGCATAGTGTGGTGTGATGCTGTAGCAGGCAAGCTCCTCCAATTCCGAATGCATATATAATCATGTCCTTTTTACACCAGGAACTTTATGCTGAGATTACTGTGGTGTAAGAGACAGTCTGCGTTGGCTCTCTCCGGATATCTGGTCACTTTAAAGCTAAAGATTAAACAAAGTATTCATTCCTTCTATCATATTTTTAAAAGAAAACTGAGAAGAATATGGAAAAAATATTTTATTTCTTTAAACGAAAGGACATAAGCTTCTAGGAGGAGCAAAGAGATACGAAAGGACAAAGGGTGAGTGATGGAAAGGAAATGCTTGGGGGTTGTTTAAAGAAAAAGCAACTTTTCTTCCGTTATGCTCTAATTCCTGCTATTTTAGAGCTGAAAAGAGTATCCCCTGCTGAGCATCTCTGCAGAACTAATGAGGCACCTTGTTGACTGCTATACTGCATTGCTTTTTAAATAGAATTAATGGTGGGGTACCATTTTAAGATCTGAGCAGGCTTGTGCCAAACTCTCCAGCTCTAAATGGAGCATCAGGGACCAGAATTACTGTTTTCTGCATTAAATCAGTGTGAATCCAGCCACAGATCAGATCGCTCTGGGAAGTGAGCACCTGAGCCTGCAAGTTACCCTGTCTGTCATTATTTACGCTACCCTGAACTTTCAACGCAATGATTGTCCCACCAGTGGAGAAGCACTTCTCCAAGGCCTTCAGGGCCCGTCAGCGCTATGCTTTACACCTGATAAAGTAGAGGGGTGCTGACTGAAGAATTGCCAGTCATGTCTTCTCTAGCCTATTTCCCTCATAGTACAATCTCCCAGTCTGTAACCGTGGTTCAGGTACATTTTTCCTGTCACATTCATACGTTTTCAACAGTAAGAAATTGAAAGAAAACATAAAAGAACAGAAACAATGCCATGTTTTTGGATCCGGAACCTATTTCCGTGGAGCACTTTTTCAACTGGATGGAGGAACACGGTGATAAAATACAGTGACAATAAAATCATTTGGAGATCAGGAATGCTTCAAATTCCCTTCCTTTTGCTTTTAACAGGTCCTTTTTGCCGTGTTGTGATTTCCTTGGAAATTAGTTCATTTTTGGTCAGTAATAACAATGCAAAGTAAATTGTGCTTTCCCATTCATGAAATTCAACTGCAGAGATACACAAAAAAGAGTGTAACTACATTTAAGATATCTTCAGCCCTTGCTTCCAATTCTGCTGTTACATATTGATCCTCTGGGGCACTTTATTCAAATCTCATACAATTTACACCTTTCAGGAAATGTGGTCAGTTTTGGAGATCAGCTGCTGGGCTGACTCCAAATATTCAGCTGCTTTCTCCTGCATCCTCGTACAATGTAGGCCTTGAGTCTCACCCTTGGCCGAATGAAATCCTCCCTTCCATGAAGTGCTTGTTTCTATACACAGTTTTTTAAAACGTTGTGTAAATAGATGCATCCAATACTATTTTCCTTCCAAAAAGCATGTATTGAAAAGGAATAGATACTGTCCCTCTGCCTTGAAAAGGATCATACTTAACATTTCCACTAGACATGGCAACATCAGCAACATCTGTGAAGCTAAGGCATTCTCAGACTGAAACAAACACACCAGTCTCCCACCTTGGTCCAGTACTGAGTTCTTGTTACCACGCATAACCAGTGTTAGTGCTGATTTGTACTGACTCATAACCTAGTTGCTATCATGAGCTAACAAATGCAGAACTACAATTTTAATTCCGCATATAAATAATTTTATGGACAGCTTTAATCAAGGTTTTCCGTTAGCATTTTGTGGAAGTTTAAATTTCAGGAAACTGTAGTCATACAACCATCCTCCGCAGAGTAATTAAGGCTAATTTGCTGTATGTAATTAAATTAAGCCAATTTCTTCCCCCATTGGATCATTTGGGGGTAGGATCAGATGCAGACAGAGCAAGTGCCCTACCCTATCACCCCACTCTTGCTGCGATTAACTAACCCCACGCCACAAGGCATTGAACTGCCAGTTGGAAAGGTTGTTAGGGATTTAGCAGGGAGTCTCTGATGTGTCTTGGAGAAAGCCTGTGGAGGTAGTATATGAGGTCACTTGGATCAAGAGCTTAATGGGAGCACTAAAGGGAACAGCTCTTTCTTATGTATGCGAAATAAACAGGGAAGAAACTAATGAGGTTACACTGTCATCAAGCTGTGAGTTTTCCACCCTGCAAAGTAGCCTCTTCAGCCTTACTTCTGCTTCCACTTAGGGAACTTTTTTCCTGAAAATATAAAGCTCACTGTTTATGTGCATATTGAAATAAGTTGAAAGTGGTCACTGTTTATGTGCATATTGAAATAAGTTGAAAGTGGTATACACACTATGTGGAAGAGGTATAACACCTAATTGCCAATATAACCAACTGCTGCTATCTCATTTGGTCTAATTTTAACGCCACAGGCATGAATACAGCAAGATAATATTTGAATATAGCTTTTCAAAAACAAGATTTCTAGAGGGTTTATTTTTCCATTGCACTTTTTAAAGTGATTTTGGAAGAGAAGAATAATTTGGGCACCATTTAGCATCAGTTTCCCTTAAAACACTACCTCATTGTGGTCTATTCTCTATATGGATTTCTCCATTTTAAGAACTTTTCTGGAATCAGTGTCTGTTTATTAGCCTTATCATAAGCAGCAGTCACACACAATATAGACTGCATTGTGAATGAAGGAGTCATGCAAGAGCAAGAAAAAAAATAGCACAAAATATATCAGCTTCTAAACTATTGCAGCAGAATAGCTGGCTTTTGCACAAAAATGATATTAGAAGTTTACTATCTTGCTGCTTTCTAGACCGACAAGTAAAGTACTCATCACTTTATTTGAAGAGTCAGGAAATCAAAGCCTGTTACGCTGACAATGATTTTCTGGGCCATCGCATCTAGTCGCCTGCTGCTGCTGTGGGCAGCCACATTGTATATTCTCAGTCATGGGTGATCAATATTCCCCATCTACAGTTTGTCTCTGGCAGATGTCTCAGACCTTCACTCCTTGCAAAGACTGGAACCTTTTTTGATGTGCTTATAACTGAGTTACAAGTATAAGAATAGTTGCCTTTATTAATGATTGAAGTTCCACAAAATGTAATGAATAAAGAAACAGTGCTTTAAAGGAAGTAGGATTAGTGACTGTCTCAAAGCAGAACTGGAGTTCACACGCTCAGAAAAAGGCGAGATGGTACTATGCCTGAATGTAAGAGATAAAACTGACAATTTGCAGATACATTAAAGTAGAATCTGCAATGAATTTTAAGGACAACATTTTTTACCTATCTGTATGAGTGGACAATGGACATCAACTTTAAGGATAACTCTATGCAGATATCCAAAGTTTTAACCTGACAGTAAATCTTTCAAGTATCACAAGTCTGGTATAAATAAGTAGAAGTTGCTTTACTGATTTTCACAAACAGTATTTTTTAATGCACCTGCACAAAATTGCTTTTATCTATCCATTAATAAATGTCCATTGATTAAACTGAAGAATATCAGAAGCCTGTTGGTAATTGAAAATGCCTATCATCTCTGCAATGTTCACACAACACACTATTGGTTTTGAAGCTCTTGGCCATCTAGTGGGATGTCTTATTTTACATCTTACTAGTGCAATGTTACCTTTTAACCTGGTTTGATATTACTGGGTAATTTGCGTTTGATCTTTAGACATATTTGTCCTGCATTTACTCCCTGGACTATTTTATTTGACCTCTCCTGGAAATGAAAAAGAAAAGAAGTCTTTAATTCTATAAAAGACCTATAAAATGTATTTTCCTTGTTTACAGTAAAGGAACTAGTTTGTTGTGATTTCTAACATGACATTTAGAAATCAGGCATCTATAAACAACAATTAGTTTGGCTTGTCTTATGCGTTTATGTAGCTGTTGAGGTTGGCCTTGCTGAAAGCAACAGTAATCACTGTATGAGTCTCCCTTGTGAATTCCAGTAAGAGTGGAATCTATTTGTACAATAATTGATTATGTCAGCTGTCAGTCCTGTAAAAATCCTAATTTCTGAGTCACTTAAGTAGCCTACGTTTTGTGCCTGCTGCACAAGCTTGTCAAAAATCACTTACAGGATTACACATACTCTATGTGCACTGGGAGAATAGGTAGGAGGTCATGAGACTAAGTGTGTATATGCAGGTGAATGAAGTTAGAAGTATTTTTAACAGTAAGGATCAAAATTAGCAGCTGATTTCTCAGAAAACACTGAACACTGGGTCTCTGAAATTCAGGGCATCTCTAAGTTGTAAAAAGCACAAATTCGAGTTTCTTTACACAAGTCCTGACCTGTGTGGAAATGTCGTTACAGAATCATAGAATGGTTTGGGTTGGAAGAGACCTTTAAAGGTCATCTAGTCCAGCCTCCTGCAGTGAGCAGGGACATCTTCAACTAGATCAGGTTGCTCAGAGCCCCATCCAACCTGACCTTGAATGTTGCCAGGGATGGGACATCTGCCACCTCTCTGGGCAACCTGTGCCAGTGCTTCTCCACTCTCATCGTAGAAAATTTCTTCCACGTATCTATCTGAATCTATCCTTGTTTTAGTTTCAAACCGTTACTCTGTGTCCTACCATAACAGGCCCTACTAAAAAGTCTGTCCCAATCTTCCTTATAAGCCCTCTTTAAGTACTGAAAGGCCACAGTAAGGTCTCCGCAAAGCCTCCTCTTTCAGCCTTTCTTCATAGTAGAGGTGTTCCATCCCTCTGATCATTTTCGTGGCCCTCCTCTAGCCTCGCTACAACAGGTCCATGTCCTTCTTATGTGTGAGGCCCCGGAGCTGGATGCAGTACTCCAGATGGGGTCTCACCAGAGCAGAGTAGAGTAGAGGGGCAGAACTGCCTCCCTCGACCTGCTGGTCACACTTCTTTTGATGCAGTCCAGGATACAGTTGGCCTTATGGATTGCAAGCGTGCATTGCTGGCTCCTCATCCACCAGTAACCCCAAGTCCTTCTCCACAGGTCTGCCCTCAATCCCTTCATCGCCCAGCCTATGCTGGTACCAGGGATTGCCCCAAGCCATGTGCAGGACCTTGCATTTGGCATTGTGGAACCTCGTGAGGTTCACATGGGCCCACTTCTTGAGCTTGTCCAGGTCCCTGTGAATAGCATCCCATCTCTCAGGCATGTCAAATGCACCACTCAGCTTGGTATCATCTGCAAATTTGCTTTGCTGAGGGTGTGGTCCAGTAAATCTATATATTCAATATTCAACCTATGTTATCCTGGATGTTACCACGGCTTCATGGTTCCCAGACTGGAGCTGGTTCATGTCTAACCAATGCAGAAGTGAGGTTTATCTGCACCTGTGTTGTACATGTTTTCTCAGGCATCTTCAACACTTGTCGCTCTAGCTGTTCATTAATCATCTTTTAAATCTTGCCCATGCAGTCAAAATCTGTCAAAGCACAGAGGAACAATTTCTCAGTGATTAAATAAATTTATATTGCTCAATGTTCAATGTGTTCTATAGGATAATACAGCCTCTGAGAAGGGAATTCCCACAGTTAAAAAAAAGAAAAAAAGGCCCAAGACATGAAACTGAGCTTCTAGTAATAGTGGTTGTTGTTAAAACTAAAAGATAGGGTGGGTGTCTGAACCACAGCGCGTCTTAAAAGATCATGCTGAAAGGGATGGGCAGCCACAAAGAAACAATAAACTACTTTTGAAATACCGGAATTACCTGCTATTTCCCAGCAGGCAAAAGCAAGCCTCTGCAAGGACTGGAGGACACCAGCACAATCTGTAACACAATGTCCACTGCAGGCATCACAACAGCTTGGCTTTTTGGTTACTAACACAAAAACCAGAAGGATGTGAAAGATATGAGGAGAGAAGCCACCCAGGAATCTGAAAGATGAACTTCTCAGGTGCAGTTTAGTTTTATTTCTTGTGTTTTCCCAAGGCTACTAAGTTTATGTGGTTTAGGGTATTTTGCCCCTAGAACCATCATTTGAGCTGACTGCATTTATTCATTCTCGTTCCATTTTCATCTTCTATGTTGCTAAGAGGTTTCCATGGCAATTCTAATATTGGATTAAAGAAGACATACTACTGAGGCTAACGCGTCATCTCTGGTGTTGCCTCAGCCAGCGTGTGCAGCTCTGCTCTGTGTGAGTGGCCCAAACATGTTAAGAACTGTTATTAACTGATGTCGATAATGAAAGATAGCAGAGTACAATGGTATACTATCAGCAGGCTGCAGGGAAAAGCACAAAATGCTACTTGCTCGGATCCTCTGCATACATTCATTGATTTTGGTAGAGCTACACTAATTTCTACCATTTGAGAACTCAGCTCCAACAAATTGTACTTGCACACTAATTCCATGAAAAGCAATATAATTAACATTGCCTGCATTGAAAACACCACTATCCACTCATGTCAATGTCAGAACACATTAATTCACTTTCTCTTTACCACAGCACTGGAGGCACTCTGAATGGCATTCTTTCTCTTTATAATACCCCATATACATATTTTCCTGCACAGCCTCTAACTGTATCATAGAATCATAGAATCATAGAATGGTAGGGGTTGGAAGGGACCTCTAGAGATCATCTAGTCCAACCCCCCTGCTAAAGCAGGTTAGCCTAGAGCAGGTTGCACAGGAATGCATCCAGGCGGGTTTTGAATATCTCCAGAGAAGGAGACTCCACAACNAATAATTACAGTTCTGCTACGCAAGTATTATGCCTTGGGTGGGACTGATATTATTCAATAAGAAAAAACAAATCATCATAAGGCTATCAATTAAATCCAGAAAGGGTAGTAAAATGCAAATAGATGTCTCTCTGTGGTTAGAGGTTAATTTATTATCCCAAGATATTTTATTGATTCAGCCTCCAAAGATATCGCTCAGGCAGCATGTACCTGCATGCAGGTTTATGTACAGAGAAACCACCTCCCTCACTTTTCTCGCACCACATCTCAGGGCTGGGCTGGAGAGGCAATGTCTCGCTATTCAGTCTTCTTGCTCAGCGCGAGCTCTCTCATCGAAAGGAGCACTTGGGATGTTTCTCTTTCTGGTACGGACAGCTGTTCATCAGAAACTGGAATAAGACCAGAGATCTAATTCTCTCCAGCCAGTAAACATCTGTGTAATAGTCACCCGTAGGACTGGTCTAGGTTCAGAAAATGCTAGGTCAAGAAACTGTTAATATTTGGGGGTTATAAAATATCGATGATAATCCACAAATGGGAACTGTACTATGGGTGTGGTGAGGCTTTATCTAAATCAGCCAGTTCTGCCTGACTTAGGAAATATATGGACAATCTAGGCGAAAAAAATGTTTAAATACTGCTTAAACAAACTATGATTTTAAAAAATGAAGGTTTTCCAGATCCTCTTTTGTTCTGTGTTTGAAGTCTTAGCTAAAAAAAAATTTAAAAATACATTAATCCACAGGTTTACCATCCATCTTGAAGAGTTTCCTTTCTGTCCCTTCCTGGGAAAAAACCAAACAAACCAAACCAAAACAGAAAACCAGTGGTTTTGGTTTTGTTGGTGATGCTTCAGGAGTTCAAAGGAGTGGATGTTCCAGCTATCTGTTTATGACAGAAAATCATATCACCTCGTGTTGCCTCACAGCACGCTGTTTTCATTGAGATAGCTAGGCTTTTAGCACAGCTTTTCAGCCCATTTGTGGGCATTCTTACAGTTGTCACAGTGAGATTAAGGCTTGTCCAGCTGATGGAATCCCAGTTTTAGCTTCCTACCAATTATGGAAGTGCAAGCAGAATGCTTGTGCTTTAGTTTGGATTTGTTTTTTCAGAGCTCTGATCTAAAACACAAAGTCATGCAGCTGGGGAGACAGTGCTCAACCCAAACGAACAGACCGGCTGCTTTTCTGGAAAATATCTGAAGCAGTAGCTCTACCTGCTGGAACAAAGGGAAATTACACTGCACCAAGAGGCTAAAAAAGGATGAGAAGACCGTCTGCATGCACCTGAACAGCTGAAGTTCTTCTCTTGTATAATGCGTTTGCCTTCAGGATTCACAATCTAGCTTCTGTTTGCAATGGCAGAAATTTTCACAAAGTTTTTTGGGTTACGTGACATAAGACTTGAGATCCTCAGAGGCCTGTCCCTTCGTTGCTGGAAATCGGTGTGCTGGGCACAAACCACCCTTTCTCTGTTGCGGAAAGTGAGCGGCACCGGTAGGTTAAGGACCTACTCTAGTATTAACCTGCTTTGAAGTTTCTGGCACTGGCTATTACAGACGGGGTTAGTCACTGGCCTATTTTCTAATGAATGGTAAATTTATGAAAAATGGCAAGGTAGCTCATGGGTAACATTTTTAGGAGCATCCAAGTGATTTAGGCACTTCTAAAGATTGCATACAGTGCCACTAAGTTTCTATGAAGGCAGCAACAGCTACGGGTCAATGTGACCCCTTTTGGGTTTATATGGGACACTGTTCTACAGTAGTTCGCTAATATTTTGCTTACTTGCTTTGATTCTGTTTGCATATTGGTTTTTGGAAAAGCTTCATACTTCGTACCAGTTAGGATAAACTTTAGCCCTATGGCAGAAAGAGTTTTCTGTAGGTTTTATGATATTATTTTTATTTCTATAGTGCTCCAATCGAAGATTCTCAGTTCTGCTTTGCAAACATTCACAAGCTAAGCCTTACTGTGTAGGTGATCATCTGTATTATTCTCTTTCTGATGCACGTATCACTAGCACATCTTCCAATGCTGGCTAAAACAGTCAGTTATTTCCCAAAGAACTGATGACAATATACGTTTTGAAAATATCCTCAAATCATTTGTTTGGGTTTGCTAAAAATATGTTTTGGTTCTGCAAACTTATTTTCTGTTTCAAATTTTGATATTTACAACCAACATTATTTATTGGAGTGCAAGGGGTCTTTACTCAGAAGCTTTTTGGTTTGTGCTTTCTGTGAAGAAAAGAAATGGGTTTATTATTTCTCTTCCTATGATTTTTATTTTGTCCTTTGCCAAAAAATACTGGAACATTAAAACTAGAATGTTGGGGTTTGAAAAGATATGTGACAGAGCATCCACGAACAAAAACATTTCCAAATCCTCCATTGTGTTGTGAACTCTATTTTGCAACTGTGAAAACAGGGGCAGAAGGAATACTGTGTAGGCAATGCAGCACTGGGCAGAGAGGCCAGCTCACTGTAAGTGCGCCGGGATGCCTCCATAGCTCCACAGACCGAGAGGTAGCACCTTTGTGCTCCTGGAGCACTCCTGCTGTGTTAATGCAGTGTTTTTCATAGTGGATATTTAACAGGAATTCAGCAAAGCCGTACTTGCGCTGGTCCTGGACCTTACCTGGAGGGTGCAGGGCGGGCATCTTCACACTGCATGTGTAAATTGTCCGCAGACATTTATCGTTTGAGCCACCTCTCCTAGGCAGCTGGTTCAAGAACACAACTATAGTTCTTTTTTCCTCCTAATATGACGTGAAATTTTGCCTGTAAGGTATCAGCATGCAAATACATGCATGCATGCATACTTCTTATCCACACACACAAAATGTAGCGGTTAACAGAGTTTCCAATATCTCTCCAAGACCGATCCTGGAATGAGAACTCTCCAAACCTACAGCTGTATGCAGTTTGCAAAAGCCCCAGCCCATGTTTATACAGTGTATGTGTAAACAACTGCTTTTCCTTATGAGATGACAGCAACCCAAAGAACCCTTCAGAGCTGCTGCTCCTGCATGTTTTGCTACTGCAGCGTAAAATCAAAAACCATAACTAAGTCTGATGTGAAACTGAAGTTTGACTTGATGAGAGAATCAGAAATCCCTTTTTAATCTCCTCTCCAGCTGGCTCATGGTTAGTTTTATCACAAAGGTTAATCTGCTGCTTGTCAAAAAGGACAGTTACTGGAAGTCAGTTAGTTAGATCAATAGTGCAAAACAATCAGCATCCAACATTATAATTCTAGAATATCTGCTTAGACCTCTACTACATGCTATGTACATGTATGCAAGGGAAAAACACGTTTTTTTCTATAGCCTTGGTCACAAGTTTTTACCATTCTGGGAACCAGACCTTTGTGTTGAGAAGCAGCAGTGCTTTAGAGACAAGGAACGCAGTCTCATCTTATGCTGAAGTAAATTCAAAGTGTGGATCTTTCTATGACTTGGAACCGTTCTTCAACTGGGATGGGCATCTATCAAAGGAAAGCAGTGCACAGGCAGCTGGAGTGAAGCTGTGTACTGGTTTACACAGTGTCTCTGCTGGAGGCAATTATTCTCTGGACCAGAAAAGGGGCTTTTAGCTTTCATTTTACATCACTCCAGTCCTTTGATGCAGTGGCCAAAGTGAGGCTCTTTTCCAAGGTTTCCATCTGGAGTGAAATCCAGGCCCTTTGAAGTCTGTAACAAAACTCACATAGGTAGCTCTCCCAAGACCGGGAATATTGGTTTCTCTTGCACAGAGAGAGCCCCCAACACCACAATTTGAGGAAAAGCTCTCTGGCTTTTTTTTTTTTTTTGTGCCACATTTGCTTCTCCTTGGGTTTATCTAAAAATAGAATTGGACCACTACTGCACGTAGTGTGTGACTGGCCTCTCCCAATTTCAACTGCAACATGCTTGGAGGGGGATAAAAAGCAGTCTTAAAAATATCCAGTGAAAGATCAGGTAGGTACAATGATTTTTTTTTTTTAGAGCACTCAAAAATGTAAAAAGAAGACCCAACAAAATGTCAGCCAGAGCAAGCTATTAAATTTTCATAATTTTATGCAAAAATATTGACTCTCGGTTCTCAGTGCAAGTTTTTTACTGCAAGACTCTTCTAGTCTTGAAATTAGGAATTTCAAAATGAAAAATCAATTTAAAGCAACATGAAGCAAAGGAGCAAAACACTGTCTGCCCATAGTTCTCCCTACCTCAGCCTCAGTGGCAGCTATTTAACAGAGCAATGCAATTTGCTGGAAATAATCCATAAGACTAGAAACTGATTCTCTGATGGTCATGGAAGCTAATAACAGGAAAGAGCTGTTTTGTTTTACTTGGTTGTCTGAAATTCCAGATGTCTTTAGCTTTAAAGTAATAATGATAATTTGAGGGTGAGTGGATAATGTCGTTTATGGCTGCAGACCTGCAAAGATCCAAGGATGAAGACGCATAAATATACAAGTTGAAATGTGTGGGAAGCTAAGATCTCAGTATGCAAGCTCAGAAAGCAGGGGAAAATGCTGATATACCCATCTGAGGTACTGATAGGACATACCACCAAATATTTTAACAACTGCTTGCACATGATGGGATTACCAAGAAAGAAACCACAGATCTTTATGTTACCAAAACCACTGAATATTGCAGGACTTAAATAACATCATGACACAGAATTCTTGAAACTTTTGGAAACAAACAAAAAAAAATCAGCTTTTTGTGGTCGAAAGCATTCCAACAAAAATTAAGCACTTGGTCATGTTTGGGAGCCTGGGTCTTGCTACTGCCTTTCTTTTTTGTTCTAAACTGGGAAAATTTGAAGTGGAGATGGAAGCATAAGTGAAATCAGTGCTGCCTGGTGGGCATTTTGAACAAAACAAGAGGTGAAGTATGTCTATATTTTTGTAATGCCACTTCTCTATGTCAGCTAGTATGCTCTCACAGATGGGTAAGGAGAAGACATTAACAAATGCAGACAGGAGGTGGTTTGGGAAACACTTTTTAAGATGGGAATCATGTTCTCAGAAAGGTTCATCTTGACCTTAGACCAGTTCGAGTTCATGACGAAATTCTTCCAAAACTCTTTTGCATCAGCTAAGAATGACGGCAATTAACCTGTAGGCGGGAATGCCTGATCAGCCAGGAAGGGCTGGTGGAAGGCATGGGAGCTGAACTGTGTTCCACGTCCTTCTTTGTGCATAATAGCACAATTCTCTACAAAAAAAAAAGGCTTTCATTTCTTTCCAATGAATTTTGAGCAGGTTATTTTGAAGCAGCTGTGAGACTGCCTGGGGTGTCTCTTTGTTTCAGTATTGCTGAAATTTAAGTGCCTTCCACTAGAATTGAAAGTGACCCTCTGCTATTGCGGAGTCAAGGACTGGAACAGGAAATCAAAGAGCTCCCCTCTCTGCTAGCAGGGAAACATGCTTTCTCATTTAGAGGAAACAGAAGGAAGGAATCAGGTTTCCATAGTGATCAATGAGGAAAGGATGTGGTTACCTGGATACAGGACTGCTCCCATCCACCGAAAAAGCCTTTCTTGTATTTGTTTATTGATGAGAGATCAAAGCCAGCTCTTCACTCACAGGAGATGGGAGGTTGGACTCAGAGCAGCTGCTCTGCATCTGATTTGAGCACAAGTGAGTAGCGGGAGATACTGAAAACTTTCTGCGGGACTTCTACCACATCTACTTCTTGCAATGACTATTTCTGTTTGTAAATAAAGTCCTTATTGTCAAAGACTAAAGAAAAGCAGGTACTAATTTGGAATAATTGCTGCAGCTGCTGCCATCTGAAGCCATGTTAAAGCCATTGACAGCACTTCATACAGCTGATCAACTGTATCTGTGGAGAAAAGTCTGTCTCTAGCATTTGCAGTTGTACTCTACAGACTTTTACAGAGCTCACACTCCCAGCTACTCCTCTCTATGGGACTGGAAGTCTAACTTTTCCTTCCTTGCACCAGAGGGTTGGTGGGTCCTTCATTTCCTAGAGCAGAACAATCAAGGAGGCGAGATTTTGGAAAAGACTCCTGTGAGAATCTAAGGGGATAACTGAAACTTCTCATATCTGTATGTTGCAAATGCTACCCATGCATGATTAATTTTGTGAAGGATCTCAGTCAAAGTACTGAAATATTTCTGGAGACCTTGGCAAGTCTTCTAGTCCTCAGAGAAAAACTGCGTTTATAGTTAAGTCACTGGACTACACCTCTGATTCCAACTTTTTTCTTTAATGTGCTATGCTATTTTGGACAGGCCATTTAGTCTCTGAAGGCCTTGAATGATCTTAGTGTATTTGGGGAATTTCCTTCCTCTGTTCAAAGTGTTCAAAGTAGAGACAATAAACTGTGCTGCTTCTCAGAATAATCCCCCTCTCCCCATAACGCCTCTCTCTCTCAAAAAAAAAAAAAAAAAAGAAGGATCAGGCAGATACCTATTTCCATAAACTTATTCTATAAAGCTGCAGGTTAGAAGTGGAATTAAAGCTGCAGACTTAAACCTCTGCTCAACCACACAAAGGGTCATTAGAGCACAGTGGAGTGAAATCAGTGAAACACAATTTGGCTACAGACGATAGCAAGGCTCAAAATCTGTGTCTCAGAAGCTTGTTTTAGTATTTCTGGTTGTGAATTTTGGACAAAATATTTTAAGCTCAAAAGAAAGAGTTTTTGTTGCTGTTCCTATATCATTGGCTAAGCCGTCCTTGGAGGCTCGGATGTTGTGGTACCATCAGCTCCAGCGTAAGGGAGATCAGAGCTTGGCTGTAAGGGAACAGGCAGCAGCTCTGGTCTCCTCTGCTCACAAGCAAAATGTTTTATCACCACAGGGTGCCACAGGAGACCTTACAATTCCTTCTAGTCTAGTATTTTTTTTTTTTTAGCATGGCAATGAAGGAATGGGAAGTGCAAGAATAGTTTGAAACCTTTTGATCTCAGAAGTAGCAAGAATACAGGTCTCATGCTCCCTGAAGGAGTACTTTACCCATATTGTGATGGAGCTGCACCCAAACGGTATATGCTTTCAAAGAAAGACCAAACCATTTATCAGCACTCAAAGAAAAGAGTGAGAGACACTGGAGAAAACAATATGTTGTGAATCCTACCCTTATCCTAACATGTAACTGTGGATACTCACATGTGCCCATATCCGTGAGGAGTTAAGGAGGTTTACAAATGTTCCTCTTGAAGGTGTTGCCTGTTAGTTTTCTGAAGGTCCCCTCACAAAATCTGCTGCCTGCCCTGAGTCCTGGGCACTTACCTGCTTAATTCTCCTGAGCCCCTACAGAGAACTTAATTGCTTAATACAGACTCGGTAATTCTCTTTCTGCACCCAGGCACTGGAAGCCCCTGCTTAGATCCAGCTTTAAGCCAAGGCTGTAAAACAAGGAAGGTGGATGTCTCCAACTACTTTGTCTCAAAACTACCAACTACAACATTCTTCTTGACAACGTTTCTGTCCTCCAGTGCATATTCCGCCTTGCTTCTTGCAGCTGTTTCTTTCCCATCCCGGGAAGAGCTCAACCTAATAAAAAAGAGAGGTGCAATGAGGGATCCTGGCTGAGCTGTGAGGAATATGAAAAGCCCTTAAACCTGAGAGTGGTATTGCCATTTTAAGGACAGAACAAAGATAAACGCCAAGATGAAGTGGTAGTGTGGTGACTACTTGCCCTCCAAATGCCTAGTTCATCTTTTGGATCCCAGTAATAACCTCAAAATTTCTGCCTAAATGCGTACATTTCTTCTAGATGAGTACGTGCAAAACCTGCCACAGAGCATAGAATTTACGTCTAAATAAGCAGCTAAATGATCTTTTCTCTTATACTTTCTTTCTTGAGAGCAAGATCTTCAGAATAACTATTTTTTCTGAAGTATTCATTGAGCATGCTTTTGCATGTATACAAATATATATGCACTCAAATTATATTCAAAGAAGAGCCAAACCATTTACCCCATGATTCGGTGGCAAGGACACCCACTGCTAGTAAGGAGGCTCAGATTTAGACTGATGCAACCAGTATCAGTAAACAACTCAATGAGTGAATGAGTTGATAGATAAACACTCTCCAGCAGGCACAAATCTGCTAGTCACACGAGAGGAAATTGAATCTCTGCATTGAATTATAATGGGAATGATTTCATCTCACAACCACCATACCCCAAGTATATGTTTGTAAGTGTAGGCTACTGGGTATCTCTGTTCCTCTCTCTCTCTCTCTCTCTCTGTGTTCATTTAATAACAGAAAAATAGACAAAACTCCCCAGGGCCACATTAATGAGTTAGGATTCTGAGCACAGATAAAAGGCGCCTTCTGCATTTCATTCCTAACTCCTGGCTTTTTGTTTGGCTACTGCCTAGGGATCAAGGTATCAAGTTGTCTTGACATCTCCTACAGAGAACCTAATTCAGGGCTGGGATTCAACAAAAGCACTGCGATAATGAACAACTGAGTATCTTTGGGGACAAAGTGATTTACCCAAGGTTATGCAGAAGTGTAGACAAAGAAGAGGCCTGTTGCACCTGTGAAATGAGAACTACACTACACAGCTGTTAATATTAACTTGTTTGGAAACCAAATACACTAATACAACGTAACTCCATAAGCATTTTTGTACCCAGTGGCAAATTTAGTATTGTCAGTGCTAGTAACAGGCCATCCATCTTATCCTAACTGTGCCTTATACTCACAGCGTGAGGCCCTAACCCTGACTTGTTAGGCTTGCTACGAACTTCTTTTAGAAATTTACTGTGCGAGCCAGCTTGATCCCCGGTGTTTGTCTTTCTTTATAATGCGCAGTTTAGGCATGGGATAACAGCAAAGACCTTGAAAATACGGGCACAGGCTCAAACAGAGGCTCCACAACTCACTGGTGGCCATTGAAAAAGAATAATTTGAGATATGGGAGAAGATAGGTTTTGTTTTAAGAAGTGGCAGCTAAGAAAATAGGGGCCAAAAAAGAAGCAGATGAGCAATAGGATAAGGCACTTGCCCAGCCTGGGAAAGTAACACCCCTGCCACCCCCACCAAGCATCACACAGTGTGTAGTCAGTGGCAGAAGCCGAGGACTGGGAATTGTCTTGTAAAGAGACAAGATCCCAGATTTGAGCAGGGAGATGGAAGAAAGGAGGTGCCCACTTAAGTTCCAGCTTACCTCCTCAAAAAGCTCTCTGCCCTCACCACCTGGGTGGCTAAGACCATCAACAACTATAGCCACCAGTGCTGACTATATGGCATCAGCTCTTTGTTATCGTACACTCCCACCAGAGCAACCACTAATTGTCTGATATATGCACACTTAAATTCAGGTGCAAAAGTTACTGGCACAACTGCCTGTGTCTTCTTATCCTCACTGCCTCTTTTGTCTGCTCCATGCAAACTGCAGAGCTGCAAGTCTCCCTGCTTGGCTGAGGCTGGTACTCAACTGCCAACAGCTCTTCTCCCCCTTCTCTCATTCTGCTACTCTGATGCAAGCAACTCCTGCAACATCTGGTACTTGACAGACTATGTTCACAGACTATTATGAAGCCAAATCCCTTTAATGTGATGCCTAGAGTAGGTGCAAGAGCTCTCAAAATTAGCACTGAGCAGGGATAGGATGGAGGCAGAGCATCAGACAGCAACATGATACAACAATGTGATACAAAGGCCAACGTGCTCTCTGGATGTGTGTCTATGCATGCAATTTCAGTAAATAGAGGGAGATGTTAACACCAACACGCACAGCATGGAGAACCTCATGTGGGATGCTATCCACAGCTCTGGCTGGCTCCTTTAGAGACATTTTGTCTCTAGACATAGGCTGAAAAAGACCGTGTTCTTGAATGAACAGGAAAATAAAGGGCATATGGTCACAGATACCAAGAATTTGTCCAGCTTTGCCCAGCAAAGCAATCACAGAGAGTCCATAATTATAAATCTGTTGACTCTGAGGAAATACTGCCTGGTTAAGGAAGAGAGGGAAATGTTTAGGGTCATCTTGTGTTCTTATGAGAGCATTCTCCTCGTTCTCTGGGAACAAGGCCATGAAGATTGTGCTTAGCATTAACTTTAATGCCATTTCATGTCAGTTCAATTAAATCAGGAAAGAAGGACAGCCTGTAATTATGAGTTGTTTTCATTTGGAGACCCTTCATCTCAGGTTTTCTTTTCAGAATCAGACTTAATTCAAAATCCTGTCTTTGATAAACTGACTTTGAAATCCTTCCAAAATAAACAGAAAAAACAGAAACACCTATCTGGCTTTGTAATGAAGAAAACTAATCAAATTGAGCTCTGGATCATTATCAAGGTATTGCTGTAGCATAGTTTTCCTGTAGTTTTCAAGAGTTCCTTTGTCCTATAATTATTTAGTTCATTGTTTGTTTGTTTAAAGAAAAACTGCACTGCTCAAGATGCCTCAGGTATGTTCTTATGGCAAGCACTTTCCTAGAATGACTCCATGCTCTGAGACGGAAGTATTTCCTTGTATCTCCTTAAAGATAGGCTTCAGTACAAGCCTTCCACAATTCTATTATTTTGGTAGAGATTAAAATGATTTTAGCTTGAGAACCAACAGTGTACTTAGCTATTTATAATTTTTTTTCATATTTATACTTATTTATAGATGTGTGTGTATGGAAATTGCTCTTCTAAATAGTTCCTATAGTACGCTAATACGCTTAAAAGCTTTGTTGACCTGACATTACTGTAAACAAAGGGCATTATTTTCCTTAAATCCTTTTGCTTCACACATCACTTGACAAGCAAACAGTATAATGTGAGAACTATGTGCTACTCCTAGCATGTTTCTGCAGTCTTTCAGAGTCACTGCAGCTCAGTGATAAGGATGCCATTTACTTTTCATTTATTCAGTATGCTGTTGAGTCATAGTTGGGATTTGATTTTTCTTTCAATGAGGCAAATTGACAGGGATAAGAAAAACACAGTTTCTTAGAAAAATAAGTAACCCCCAGAACCTTAGACGATTTCTACAAAAAACACCCCTCCTCACTATTATTGTTAAATGTGTAACTCTCCAATTACTGTGTTTGCAAAGCAACTGTCAGGCTTTGGGAAGATACAGCAACATAACTCATTACTGTCACTCAGATCCTTTGGAGTTAGCACACAGCAAATTTCACATACATCAGTTAGTGAAGGCAGCTAGTGTTATCTGCTAATCGATTCACTCAGCACAATGTCAGGCTTTGAGTTTAATCCCTAGCCGCTTGCTGTTTTCAAAAGATCAGACAGTGGAATAGCTTTGAGGAGGTGCAGAAAGGATGTGGGCAGAGCGAAGTATGTGGGGGACAAAAGGGCACTCCAGATGCCGGAGCACAGGGAAACTACATTTATTTTTTCAGCTGATAGCAAATGAAAAAATGAAAATACATGTTTCTCTCTGGCTGGATTACAAGAACACACAGAAACTTCGGGTCAAATGTCCAAAGCTTCATTTTAGTAGGTGTTTTGGGAAGAAGTAGTAAGCCATTTTGCAAGAGGTCTTACTATCGAGGTAGTCTGAAACCTGGCTTGGAAAGCTAATTCCTGGAAAAGTGAGGATTCTCGCTGCATTATCTTCTTTAGATGCAGCCATCACTTTTTGCTGAGGGCTAACTCCTCTTTCATCAGCAGCATTCCCACTGTCTGCATTGGCTCTGAGGGCTGTTAGGATGTATCAAATCAGCAAATGCTGCAGCAAACTGAGTAACTAGAACAGCATAAACAATAGGTTCCTCCCTGTCTGACCCGTGTTTATGGAACAGTGAATTTTCAGACCTCCTAAAAGGCTTGTATTTCTAAGCAGGAGCTAGGGATTGCAATACCTGTACCGCTCATCAGAGGTACATGGATCCTCTAACCATATGCTTCACATGCTCAACCTAGTCCTGATAAGGTCCTGACGAAGTTCTGTACACTTTGAACCCCAAATTGATCTTTTACTCCTTCTTTGTTCCTGAAAGCTTCTGCCTCAAGCTGATTTGGTTGCTTCTTAGTAAAGCATGCCTCCAAGTATTTCAGAAGAAAAGATGTGGACAAGATGTACTGTACAGCTGGCAGAGCAGTTGGAGCAAAGCCAGTACCCACACCTATAATGAGGTAATCTGGGTAGCACTAAGGATTCGCTGGAAACCATGTGTATTTCAGATGTTTATATGCCACTATCTGTTCTGAACCTGACTTCCATGCTTCTCTGAAGCAGAAGTCCTCGTAATACCCTCTAAGCTTCAAACCCTCTTTTCAGACAGGAACTGGAGGTGCAGATGAGCATAGCGTCCTGTCCAAAGTCACACAGGCTTTTCTAAATCCTGAAGAAAATCCTCAAGCCTCTAGGACTTTTATTCCAAACCCTAGCACCAAACTGAAGTAACTATACCACCTGAGGAACCTGACGTGACATCTGTCCAAACCCTACGGAGATGCTGCCGTCAGAAGTAGAACCTGCCATTACACTGCTCCCAATGGTGTCACTCAACACCACTGCCAGTGAAGATTACCAGCACAATACCAACAGAACAGGGCTCATGAACCCCTGGCACGATGCTGCTAGTTTTCCTATTAAGTTGACAGAAGAGTCAGTAAGACAGAAGTGTTTTATTTCTCACCAGCCTACCACAGTCTCCACATAGCTAATGCCCACTGGCACTCTTCCTTTAACAGAGGCACCTGGGGCTACTTCCCCCTTCCCAGTTTTGTCTCTGATCACAGTGCAAAGCTCCAGGATGCCATAGTACAATCACAAGGCAATCAAGATTTATTCAGTGGTCACGGATCTCTTACTGCACAGCAACTTTATGGTCCTTTCTGTCCTGAAAATGCTGCACAAATATTAACTAAGGAAACCTTTGTTTCTACAGTGCTATTAGCTAAAAGACAGCATCTTAAACAAGTCTTATGACTTGTGTTGATGGTAAATTGCCTTCACGAGCCCAGTTTTCTGCTTTTGTTATTTATGTAACTTCACAGGTCCCAGATGAGCAGACTATCACAAGTAATGAAAGAAAAGATGCTCAAGTATGCCGTGTAAGCGTCATACAAAAGAAGAGAAAAAAACAGGGCAATCTGAAAAAATATCCAAATGTAATCAGAACACATTAGTGGTTTTGACACGGTGTCAGTAAATTCTCTTATTATGCAAAGATAGTCAGGTATAATTAGGCTCCATGTCACAAAGAATCAGAACTAATAACTTTGATGCAAATGTTGGCAAGCTGGGGCTATAGTGTTCTCGGGGTCCCTGAAGGAAGCACTTTACCTTTTGTCTGTTATGTATGAGGACGGCCTTAAAGAGTTGGCAAATACTTTGAAGGATCAAAGTTCTCTGGTGATACTAATTACTCTGGTGAT
Organism: Steatornis caripensis; assembly: GCA_013398225.1. Taxonomy (NCBI): domain Eukaryota; kingdom Metazoa; phylum Chordata; class Aves; order Caprimulgiformes; family Steatornithidae; genus Steatornis; species Steatornis caripensis. The sequence goes on from VZSC01013066.1 coordinate 168,965, forward strand.
AATACTTCCTTGCAACTGATTAACTTTTCTTCTTCTTTGTTGTTGTAAGAGTTTACTTTCCATATGATCCGTTTAGCCACCTCTGCTTTCTGCAAAAAAAATGCAGACATCAAATATCAACAGGGGATATTCATGAAAGGCTTATGTTCATGCTGGGTTCATTTTAAGGACTGGATTTGTAATTACATTCAAATTCTGTCCCACTGAAACCACTGATGACTCCAGGTTATTAGAGTCATCCTCTATGGTCTCACACCTGACACCTGTGAATCTCAATCAGGTCTAGATAGCAAAATGCTGTCATCAAATGATTTGAAAGATTTTGATCTGACATTTTTACAGCCGTACCGTGCAGGTGTGAATATCTACAATAAAAACAGCCACGGAAAAGCAAACTTCACATTTTGGGATTCTGTGTATCACATTACTTGTGACTTTATGGGTTCAGTTCTGTTCCATGCGATCATGGTAGCACCTGTTACTTAGGAGTGCTCAAAATCTCACCAAATCAAGCCACATCAGTTGATTAGCATATCAATATACTGACAGGTCAACTAGCAAACACAGACGCAACATATTCCATGTCCTGTTGTTTACATGATGATCTCTGCCCACGTTCTTCTGACCATTCACACAGTTATGTCATTGTCATTCCTACAAAGTGATATTAGAGATGAAAGAGAATGCAAATGGATGAAAGATGGAAAGAGAGAGAGAAAGAAGACAATTGAGTTAATTAATGGCAGACAAACAACAGACAAAAGAAATTTCTCAGTAAGTTGCAAGTGACATCAAATTCAGAAAGCAGCTTGGGAAGAAATAATTACTTTATCAGACCTGTTTAAACACAATTAACTGATGTATGTTGTTCTAATATAAGGAAAGAAAATAACAGCAGTACTTGAAAATGAAGGGGCAGATCATGACTTTGGCCTTGCACCACAGGACTCTGGGAAATGGCATGGAGGTAGGCAAGAGAAGACACCAGCAAAACCTCCCAGGGTTATTGTTTGCTTCCTGGGAGACACCGGGTAAGTATTTTACCTTCTCTTGAAGTGGGTTTCCTAAGAAAATTGAGCTTCGTATTCACTTCAGCCATGTGCACTTCATCTGCATTTCCTTGGCCAATTTCCAAGACATCTGACAGAGAGTAGACTCCAAAGATATTACATTCCCTAAAATTTCATGAAGGCAGTAGTGGTTTCAAGAAAAGTCTTATTACTGCTGCCTCTGACAGAATAGCCAACTATGTTTTAGACGTCAGAGAAGATACTAGATATTATAGAGGGATATTAAGGACTAACCTTTGTTAGTTATGTCACCTATGGAAGTCTCTTTTCTTCTTCTATCCTTTATTGTCCTCCATTTATCCTTCTTATTTAGATTTTAATTCCCTCGAAGCATACCTGTCTGCTGCTCTATCTTTAGACCATAGTACTGGTGGGAGCCCCAGTCAGCTTAGATTTCACCTGTGATGATGCATCTCATAACACATACCTGTGATGTTCACCTCATACAGGAAGTAAAAAGATAAATAATGTCATTTGTTAGCAAAATTATAGAGAACCCACAGCACAAGAAACAAATGGACCTGTGTCCATTTCCCTTCTAACATATATATATGTATAAATGATCTCAAGGAAGAAAGACGTCTGTGTTTCACAGCTTCATAGGACGCACTTCTGCAGTCCTATAACACACATCTTCAGTCTGTCTTTCCACAAAGAAAAATTACAGTTTGAAAAATGAAGGTGAAGAAGTAAGTCAAGGTTAAAAAAAAAAAAGCAAAGTGTAGTTCTACTGGAAGATGTTACAAACGGATGTATGCACTGTTCCAATAGGTCATGCCTCTCCGAAATAACTCTTCTGGGAGCACAATGCAAACCAGAAGACTGTCAGAATTTCAGAAAAGTCTACAGCAGTGCGGGAACTGATGAGATTAAAGTCTTATGGTTGAACTTTATTCTAAGGTAGAGTGGAACATAATAGAATTTCTTGCACAATTTCAGCTTAGGACAGAAAAATTCGTCATATGACCTACAGCGTAACAACATTACAGTTAAGCCAGTTTTAAATATAGAGCATTCTTACCTATAAACTACTGTTTAAACACTATTTTATTAACTGTGCTCCCTATTCACCTTTATTATATGGAAAACACACCAGAAATTCTTATCCAAAGGGTATGATATCCAGGTTTCACAATGTTTGAGGCACAATGAATAAAGAATAAACAGATAGTGCTCTGTAGAATATGTATTTTTAAAATTAATTATTTAATAGCTTTCTAAGTAACAGAGAGTAAAGAGATTTGTGATACAACTCAGTAAAGTCTTAGAAAGAGAACTAGAAAAGGATTCTAAGTATTGATGAGTGAGGCTATCTCACAAATTCATCTCACAGATGTGGCAAATGCTTCCAAGTAACATGCTGTACCTCGAAAGCCTGATAACCTGCTTGTTCCATGACTTTATCCACAGTGCTCAGTATTGTCCTGCTGTAAAACTTCATTAAAATCAAAATTATAAGTATGGACTTATTAAAATTAAATAGCCATCCCTGGAGGTAATCAAAGGGTTCGTATGCACGCCCTGCAATTCCTCCACAGATATAAGAGTTGGGTTAGTACTCTAAGAGTGCTATGAGAACAGTTTTCAAAAACAAAATAGATTAATTGATAGGTAAGGAAATGCTAGTTCACCATTATCATAATTGCATGATTTTCCTGTCCATTAAATACAAATCTGAACACTGCCTAGCAATTCACACAGCAGTTAAGTCAGATGACTTTAGCAGGAGCAAGAATTCGTTCACTGAAAAGGTGTATTTACTTCAGTTTAAATGGCATTTAACTTAGATTGAACTGAAGTCTTCTTACTGAAGTCTTCTCACAGCATTAATGTAAGCAAGAAGTGAATGCAGCCTGATTTTATTTTTTTTTAAGAGGAAGTTCTTGAGATGTATTTAACACATAATACATTATTTCTAAGTCCAGCTGAAGGAAAAGTTTTCAGTTAAGAAGACTATCAGAAAAAGAACTCATAATCCTAAAAGTCTTTCAACAGAGGCATTACCTAAGACATCACCGAGTTTTAGCTGTGCAAAAACTCAGGTTACCTCATAGGAGGATAATTCTAGAAAAGATTTTTTAATTTTGATGGAGAAACATTTTAGTCTTCATCCATAAATAACTTAGCAGTTCACTTTTCGGTTCTCATAGAACTAACTTTTTACTGAAAGAGAAGAATCTGTAATTTTGACAATATGTTGTGTTGTTCATCTGTACTGAAGAGGTTGAGCACTTGCCTGAAGTACAAAGCTCATCTGCAGCTTAACTACAGAACTATAAACTATCCCTCTTAAATGGAGAGACAAATCAAGGATACCAAGGCACAGAAGAGAAAGGGTTTTAATAGTTTGCCAGGAAGCATTTTGGAACATTTAAACAACAGTCCAATAAAGCATTATTATATTTGAGGCACAAATTTCCTCGCACATGTTGTTTCTCTAGTAAAAAATTCCATTGATAATAGGAAAATCACTACCGTTTGTTTTTTCAAGGAAACACTCATCAGGAGAAAGTGGTCTTCCTCTACACTAATTTGATTTATAATACTTAGGTTATTGATCACTTATTATAATATGATTGTTAAAAACAATCCTCTATCCTTTCTTTTTTCCCTTGGGATGTTAGTTGGAAATAAACCAGCTTTGTGACGAAAGTATTTGCAGGATGAGATTGACAGCAAGCGTATGACATCATTAAGCACAGGGTTATTACAGCTTTACCTGATTTAACAGTCTCTCACTGCACACTTAAGCTTTTAATAAAATAATTTCTATAGATGGATTGAAGGGTAGAAACTACCCGTACTGGTGCCATAAGGCATTGGGTTACCTTAGTAAATGTACTAGACAGGCAAACATAAGTGTTTTGTCTTTGAACACAACCAATGAATCATGTCACAGGCTTTTAAATTATGTTTGCCAGAAATTGAAAGATTCAGCAACCGAACAAGATTGATGTTGTTTTGCTACTGGCTTTACACATTTATTCCAAATCATGAAACTAATTGTTTCTAGCTAAGCTTCACCAGGATGAAAGCAAAACCGCCTCTTGCATTTTTTTCCTATCCATCAAACTACCTGTGCACAGTAAATTGTAAATGTTATGCTTCGTGTTCTCAGAGTTTATCTGGCTTTAGTGAATGCACATGCAATCATTCTTTTTTTGAAGAGGTTTAGCAGAAAAAAAATCAAGTGTTTTTCAAAGGAGCTTTGAACGGGCAGCTACTTGATTTGGGGTAATTCTAATAACTCTAAGGAAAACGGAATTAATGAATCTGACAAAACTACAGCATCCTAAATGCAAGGTAAAGGGCCAGTCATACTAAACTTTTCCAGTCTGCCACGAGGCAGTACTCATCTGATGGCTTCGCCACTTGCAGAGGTGCTTCTCCTCCCTCTTTGGGCTTTCCAGGTGACCACTTCTCCCACCAATTTGCGGTTAGCTTCCGGCTGAAGATGTTATTTCCCATTCCCTTTGTCCTCCTACCACTTCAGGTGCTGACTGTCCTAATACACCATATTAATTTACCCAGCTGCAGCTATCGAGCCTTTTGCTGACAACCTTTAAAACAAGAAAAGTTGTACTTTCCTCTTAATGCTATCACAAACATGAATTATTGTCAGCTTGAAGTTAACTTGGCGTGTTCTGGGTCATTAAGCAGTATTATTTTGCTACACTTTTAGCACTTTTGTTGAATGCACTGAATTTTACTAAGCCTCACTGCTCTCAAGGACGTGGCATAGTTGTAGATGCTTTCCCCCCAGGTATAACTGAGGAAGAGTTTTTGCTGTCCAAAGGCTCACTAGACTGTAGTCAGCAGGAAAGATTTCATTGTCTTCTACTGGATCAGGCTTTAACTGGAGAGGAAGTCATGGATAAAATTAATGTGGGAAGGCTTTTCCTGTCTTCTTATAATAATAGTTATATAAACCCAACTTCTTGTCTCATTAGCTGTGTAAATTTAGAATATAAAAACAAATATTTGATGGCAGAATGTTATTATCTTATTCCTTCATGAAATAAGTAGATTGTGTGATACATCACTGTCCACTGGAAGCACTAACCGCTACTGTGGAGGAAATTAATTGCTTAATTTTACTGTCTAAGCTGCAAGCTAATTACTGGAATAGCACCAAGCATTACTTACCAGCTCTACAGTATTTCTTTGAAATGTCACTCACTTTATTCACTAGTAGTAGGTGTACTGTATGTTTCTATGAAGTTATAACTATTCCCAAGAATAAACACTCAACATGAAAGGTTTTTTAAGAATTTGAGCATAACTGGAGGTATTCTCTCCAGACTTCGTATCAACCAAACAAACTGTTCATGGAAAGCCTCCCAATCCCAACCATAATTGTATCTATCTTCTGGCAAATATTTCAGTATATAAACACAGTATAGATACAGTAATGCAGAAGGTAAATTATTCTATGGTCTCAAAGGAAAATGTGCAATTCCTTTGGATTACACGTAGTATTTATTCAGATATCAAAAATTCAACAGATTATATGATATGACTCATAAACTCACTTTTCTTTGGACAATACTGTTAATAGTCCCTAAATAACACAGTTAATTTTCTGGAATGCAACCCTCTGTGTAGATTTCGGTTCTTCAGTAGTGCTGCAGTTCACTACTGTCTTTCCAACTTTGCCATGAGATACTGAATTATATAAAGGCTTTATAACCTTGGTAATTTTTGCCCAGTACGTTCACCAGCAATAAAAATCATCTACGTAATAATCATCAGGCGTAAACCCATATCCTCTTGTGGATAGGGCTGGCAAAAGTTATGCTGAAAAAATTAGGAAAAATCATGTATCAGAAATAGATTGAATAGATTAAAAGCATATATTGTTATTTCAGAACAAAAATTCACATTGCCTCCGTATCAAATCCACGTTAAATCAGAAGAGCTCAAATTCGAATTCCATCAGTTTACGTTTTTAAAACATTCAAATAATTTTGTCTCTATATAAGTAATTTCTTTCATGCTCTGTATTCCAGAAATATTGATATCCCTGCTTTCTTCTTCCTGCATACTGGAAATTGTTTTCTGCAGGACATTGAATTTTCCTAAGACATCTTCTATAAACTTTTATCCAGAGAAGCATTGTATGTTTTTGTTTACTACAGCCAAAGAAAGAATGCACACGAAGAGAAACAGCCCCAAACATGACTGCAGGCCAAATTTCACATCTTCAGCATTAGTAGTTAAATTTGTCATCATTATTGTCAGTGTAGCTGATGGGAACTCCAGAATGTGCCTGTGGTAAGGCAATGTAACCCAAAGACACAGTTTTTTTACTTGGGCTCTCAACTGGTCCTCAGTATATCTAGTTTCATATTGATACGTGCCACAGAATATGATTATGGTACTGTGGATAGTTATAAAAGTCTGATTTCTAAAATAAGGGGATGCATGCCTCTTCTTTCTTCCGCCAGCTGCTGACCTACAGGAATTGTTGTAAATAGGGCTGTAGAATATAGGTACATCTGTTTCTATAAATGAGATGAGACCTGAGATAGCTGGATCCTGAAGAGGCAACATGACACCTTAGTTTCATAGTTGTCTCTTATAGTGTGACTGTTCCCAAACTTCATGTCTTGTTTTAGTGATTGCTAACATTGTGTCCAAGTGCAAAATTAATTGGGCAAGGCATATGCCATATAGTTGCAGTACAAGGGAGTGTTTACATAGGACCAAGTGCTCACAATTTTTAAAAAGCCATATTGAGACATGTTCCAAGATATAGTATGAAAGGAGTCCTGGTTATTGACATTACAGCAGCACCATGGAGTATACCACAACCTATGCCTCATTGTACTAAGTACACTGTAAACGCAGATTGAGACACTCCCTATCAAGAGTTTACAGTTTAAATATACACATTTTCTGGAAATAAATGATTGCTTTTCATGTCTGCTGAGAGGCTGGCCTAATATTAGGTGGTGGTGGCTTCCAGGAACTAATTCAAATGGACATAGGAAGGAAACTCTATTGCAAGACAACTATAGATGAAGTAAGAAGGCTGCACAGACTTATTGCTGTGAACTTTATGCTGCTGAGTTTATAGAAAGCCCTCTTTGCTGCCATTTCTGCCTTTGTGATAATTAGAATATTAATTCTAATGTATAAGAGAATAAAATCAAAGCAATTGGAATAATTCCTGGATAGCTATAAACTCTACTGCACAGCCCAGGCACTGTGTGACTCATTGCCACCATGATCTGCACTTTTCCTCTGGGTATATGTTAGTTGATGAGAAATCACAATTGGTTTACCTATTTCCATCTTTATAGGTAGTTCCATACCACTGGAAGTATCAATACCAATACATTGTGACCAATTTTTCTGAAATTTGCATTCGGAAGGGATCTGCTGGTTTAGGGTTAAGGAAAGTTAGATTTTTTTTACATTTTGTTATGAAGGACACTTGGGCATGGTTGCTCTTCCTCCATTAAACAAACTTAAATTGATCAGTACAGGCAGGAGACACCAGTTCAGAAATGCAAAGTGATGACTGAGAGGACAGAAATGTAAAGTGCAAAAAAAACCCTAAAGAAAAACAATAATGTCACAGCCAGACATTTTTGTTAGAAGAAAACAATGGTTCAGTCAAGAAACCCAAGGGTTATTGTTATTTTTCCTAAGTAGTTGATTTAATTACCAACATTTTATAGTATTTTCAAGAGATAATTCATCCAAACGACAGGTCTTCCATTTCATCCTGAAACCAAAAGGACTGAACAGGATGTGCTTTATGCACATTTTAAAGCTCTTACCCTGGGTGAAACAAGGTCCCTTTAGACCTACATTCCCTGCTAGTGGCAGAGCTGTATAGTAGTGTAAAATAGTAGAAGTCGTCAACTGCTTCTGTAGAAAATCATATAGTGGCAAAGCTCCTGATTTCAAACTCTGGCTTCAACCTTAATAGGTCCACATAGAAATGCTGTGTTGAAAGGAAATTCTGCATGCATATCTGCTAGAAAAACCTGCTATTTTTAGTCTTTGTCCATCCTGAAATCATTCGCATGTCCAGATGGATAGTAAACAATTCAGAGTCTTGTGTAATTTGCTGGATTGACCCCAGCCAGCAACTAAGCACCCACCAGCCACTCGCTCACCCCCCCACCCCAGCAGTAGCAGGGAGAGAATCAGAAGAGCAAAAACGAGAAAAACTCCTGGGTTGAGATGAAAACAGTTTAGTAAGTGAAGGGGGGGTGGGGTGGGGGGAATAAAAGAAAAATAAGGTGATGCAAAGGCAATCACTCATTACCTCCCACCAGCAAACCAATGCCCAGAAAGTCTCTGAGCAATGGCTACTTTGGAAAACACTGGCCTGGTCTTACTGAGTTACTAGATTAGCACTTTGGCCAGCCCAGGTCAGCTGTCCCAGCTGTGTCCCCAGCCAGACTCCTGCCCACCCCCAGCCTCCTCTATTTGGGGGCAGAGTGAGAAACAGAGATTGCCTTGATGCTGTGTGAGCACCATTCAGCAACAGCTACAACACTGGTGTGTTATCAACACTGTTATTGTCATCAGTCTAAAACACAGCACCCTATGGGCTGCTGGGAAGAAAACTAACCCCATCTCAGCCAGACCCAGTACGTTAATACATTTAGACTTTCACGAAGCTAGCTCTGATTGAGAACAGGACTACAGAAATGAAAAATAAACCCAGGGAACTTGTGTCTTATAGCACACGCCTTGTGAATCAAAAATAAGGGAGATGATGGATTTAACATGAACACGTCCCTCTTGCATTTAATAAAGTTAGTGAAGTCAAATATCTTACTCAGGTTCCAGATTTTCTGCTGCTATATTTCTACTTGTTTTGTTTCTCAGCTGTACTCCTCACTGAGCTTTTAAAATTAAATACTTCTTGTAAAATTAAAAATTCAGCTTTGTGCTTTTTTCTACAATAATAAAATTCCTATTTTTAGCACAAAATTCTCTTGTGATCTTGGCTGAAATTAGACCAACGGTGCCCTCAGAGTGTTTTTCAAATTTTGTCTCTGATTGGTTTAAGTTCTCATCTCCTACAGGTGCTTTGCATTCCTCAGTATCTCATGACATTTAGAGGAAAGTTGAATCACTAAAATTAACTCATTGTGAGCTGCAGTGAGTTAAAGCAAATCACAGTCAGCAGGGTCTTGGGCATTAAGATGAGACAATGTAATTTACTACTTTTTAGAAAATAGTTTTGCTTGTATGAGCAATTTGCTACAGTGAAAAGACAGGAAAAAAATGCAACTCTGAGCAATTTAGGAACTCTGATTTCAGGAGAAGTTAGGGGAAATGCCTTATTATCTGTTAACTAAACCTGTATTAGAACACATGTGAACAAAAGGATCAAGTCAAGGTTGCCCAGGAAAGCTTAATTCTAATATTTTTTACAAGATGAGTGCTTGATATTGTATCTTCGGTGTTCTTTCAGAAAATTTTTTCTTCTCGGTAGTAAAAACTGCACTGTTGTTAGTAGTAACATAGCCCCTAAAGTTACGCAACTATGTTTGGGCTTCTGGCAGCAAAGCAGGTTCTGCTAAATAATAGATTGTTAACAATGAGATGCTGGGATAATTTGCTCACAGAGGAAGTCAAATAGCAATATGCTTGCATATAATTATGTTACTGTCTTTCAGAACATCCTTACGCATGCAGCGTTAGGCACAGTTAATCAAATAAATCTGCATATCTAATTCCCTCTGTACTTCAAGGTCTGCTTTAGTGCTTGTTCTAGAGGCAAGAGGACACGAGAAGAACCCAGGCTGCAATATGCCTTTGTCTGTGTGCATGCACAGCACTGTCAGCAGGTACCTTGGTGTGCAGTTAGATCAGCATTATTCTTCCCTGTGAAGTTTCCTTACAAACAGTTGGCTGCTGAAAAGGAGACAAGGCTTAGACAGAGCGAGATGAATAAAACTCACGTGCCTTTGTTCTTCAGCACATCATGCTTGTGAATTTACAGGTGGTAAAAAGGCTTGAGGACCTACTTTATTTCTTTCTGGTCTGGCTGTATGGTCCTTAAACATAAACAACAAGGACATTTTGTTGGTTTGTAAGAAGCAAGTCATGATCGAATTTTTCAGCTCCTCTCAAGGACAGGATGCCATAACCAAAAGGCAGAGAAGGGCCCATTCCAAAACTGAGTGGCTGCCGGTGCCAGCACATCACCAGTGCTGGCAAGGAAGGCTGCAGCCCCTGCTCCTCTTCCCTTCCCCTCTGGCAAGCCGGTGCAGAAGGTCTGCTCACCCAGGACCCTCCGCTCTGGACTCCAGTGCTCTCTGCTGTCAGCAGCTAGCCAGCAGAGCAGGAGTTCAAGTAAACAGAAGAGATGTTCTGTTAGGGCGCTTTTGGGTAAAAACAACCCCAAAGCAAAATCTTGGATTTGAACACCCCGGATGATTTCAAGTCTTTAATAACATGACCAAAACGCCAGAGCTGAGGGAAAATACAATTCTAAATGTGCCTGCCATTGTGTTTAAATGGGAACAGACGTTCTTTTCTCCTTTCCAGTCTCTTTCCTGGAGATAAGACTCTAACTCAGTTAATAGCTTTACTCTAATTGTAACTTTAGTCTTTGTCTTTTGCTCTCTGCTACTGCATGTATTGATAAATGCTTTTTCTTCCCCTCAGTATATCAAATTGACTTGATAGACAAAGGCATGATAATGGGCTGTTTGTTGTCCTTTCATTCACAACAGGAATAGTGGAATATGGGAGTCAAGTAGCCAGAGCATAAAATTTATTCCAGGTCAGGAGGTCCTTGGGCTAAAAATCTGCCAGAATTTACTATACAGAGCTCCTGTGGCCAAGGCAAGCTGACTGTCTCGCAATTAGGCTGCATCTGTCCCATTGCAGTTGGACAACTTTTGGTGCTTTACAGGCGTGATTAAGAAAAAGCTGCCTATTTATTTGTTTTCACCTTATGGCTACGGTTCCATGTGCCTTTTATTCTAGTGGTAAAACTGCCTGAAGAGAATGTGGACACTCAGCTCTTGTTTCTGCCCTCATGCTCCAGTTATGCCAGTTATGTTTTCTGGATTGTGCTGTAAGTCACATTTCTGAAATGACCTAGAACAGAAAAGCAGATCAATGCCTTTGGCACAGTCGCTTAACCCAGATCATCTCAGGGACTGGGTTTACTGCGTGGCGCCGCACAGAGTGCCCAACTAGCCAGGACTGAAATGGATGTCGTGTGAAAATGGGAAGCCACAAAGAAGGGCATCCTCAGCAGCCAAGAAGAGATAAGGCTGGGCACTTCCCTCTCCTGATTATCTGTTGAATATGGAAAATCAGGAGATACTAAGTACCTTATGTGATCACAGTGTTTATAAGCTGGGGGTGGGCGGGCGGGGGGGTGTTGTACACGCATGTCAGTAAATCAGAGTACTGACACCCTCAGATTAGACAGTAGAGGCATTTTAGGTCCGAAGATAACTGCAGCCCCTGTTGTAGTCGAACAGGAACTACTGGATACGTAGCCATCTTATCCAAAGGCTGCCTGTGGTAGATCAGGCCACGCCAAGTGAGGCTTCTCTAGGTTTTCTGCAAAATTTATAGCTTAAGGAGCTCATAAATCATCGTTTCATTTCTCGGTGACACTCACTACCGAACTCTTCATTCCCTGTCTCTTGTCAAGTCGGCGCTCCTGTGAAGAGCCACTGCTCTGCCTTCCACCCCGCCAGCACGACAGGGGACAGCACGGACTTTGACCCGGGGGTGACAGCCCCCCCGTTTCGGGACCCCCTCGCCCGTACAGGCGGCGGGAGGGCGAGGGCCCCTCCAGCCCCCGGCCCCAAACCTCCGGCGGCGGCGCTTGGCAGGGCTGCGCCTGCCCCCTGGTGGCCGCGGCCCGGCACACACACAAGCGAAACACCACCCCCCTCCCGGGCCCGCTCCTTATTTTGGTGTAAGAGGGAGAAGAAATGTAAAGAATCATAGAATCATAGAATGG
>VZSC01013066.1:181757-197632 GCA_013398225.1 Steatornis caripensis
CCACTCCCCTAATCAACTTCATAGCCCTTTAAAGAAGAACCAGGCCGTGTGGAACCTGATCCCCAGGGATCAAAGAACAGCGTGGGATGTGATCTAGGAGCAGACCGTGGGTGCGAAAGGGCCTGCAGGGAGCTCAGCCCTTGGCTGCGCCACAGGGAGCGATTATAGCGGCAGCGGTGCCGAGAGGGTCCCCGCAGCCCTCGCTCATTCATGGGGTGACCCAAGTCCGGAGCTTGGGTCAGCCGTAACGCCCAAGGGCACTAGAGAAATAAGGATTTAGGAGTCAAACCCAGGAATGCTCAGGGTTATCGGTAGTCATCGTTAGCAGCACTTCCAGAGCAACCTCTAGATTTCACAGTTTTTCGCTACAAAAGTGTAGAAAATTGTCTCAGAGACTTCAGCCTCGTTCTCAATCAACGGTAAAGTTTATGAAAAAGTGCTTTTTTCATAAATTACTTTTATGAAAATGACTTTTCCATTTTTAAGGACTTTTTGAGAATGTGATAATTTTGCTTGATCTTCAGTCAGCTTCAAATATTTTTGCAGGCCCTACTGCAATAGTCATTGTATGTACAGTCCACATAGTTTTTGACAGCAAAAACTTACCAGTGAGTAGCCAGGCGTCATGCTGTGATTATCTTTAGATGCTGGTCAGTGGCATTTTATTGCTACCTGCTGTACCTCTGTTATTTAATCCCGAGTTTTCTGTATGACAATATAGGAAACTCTTTATGCTAAATCATTCCATAAGATTTCTTAGCAGTTGTTGTGGCAGCCAAGGCTCTTTGGGCTAGTTCCTTGAATTTTTCTCCCTAAAATGTTTGAGGATCAATACTGTGTTTCAGAATCCGTACTAATCCTGTCATCTTTAGGCTTAACCTGAAATTTCATTGGAGCACAGCAGCTTTTCTTTGTTTCGTCTTCACACAGAGAACTCTGCAAAAGGGAGCCTTCATCTTTAGTTGGTCTCCTTTAAAGCAGACATAAATACAAATAACAAAAATAATACTGGCTGTGCTAAGGGCTAGGTCCTCTACTGAATATCTGAATGAGTTGATAGAAACTGCTACAGAAGGAAAGAGATAAAAGGATGTGAATGAAAATAAAAATCCTGTTCAGAGAGATTACATGACTTGTCCAAGATTAGAAAGTGAATGTCAAAAGACAGAAAGGAAACCTTACACAGAAATGACTGAGGGATTGGGTGAAAAGCAGCAAAGGAAGATTGCGGTGTTCTGCTACAGCCAGTGGATGGGTTTTATCAGAAGCTGCTTGCCCGTGCAAGCCCACAGCATCAGCTTTCACTTACTCGCTCCAGAAAAATCAAACTCTGCGTTCTCATGCTTAATCAGTTTCTTCCATCGCCACTAGCTGACGCTGCAAGTAAAGCTCTCCTCTAGCCATCAGCCAAAATGAACTGCAGATTTGCAGGAGTGAAGATGATTTAATTTTTAATTTTGTTCTCCCACTTATTTTTTCCTCTCCTTTTAAGGGTTTATGACCTATACTTTATGATTTCCATGCGCACTGCTCCTGAAATCTGTATTTTTCCAGGTTGTCACCCATTCCAAGGAAATGCTGTTCTTCTGTGGCACGGTGGTTAAATAGGACTTGTCTGGAAAATACTTGAGTGTATTTTCCTAAAGTATCCACCACTTAATATTATACTTACAGAGTTAACAAGTATTTTCCAAAATTCTTAAACAAAGCTACTTTTATCCATGAAAAATTTTGGCCATCGTTCACCAGAGATCAATAATTTCCATCTCTGAACTACTGAGAAAGATGAACAAATCTGTCTTCATTTTTAGGATGGTCTCTTTTTCTCCTTGGTCAATAATACTTTGTCACAAGTACTAAAGTATTGAGACGTATTTGTCTCATCTTTCCAACTGTAGGATAAATCTTTTAAATTTTACCTTTCTTTCTAAAGCAGATCTGGAAAAAATTCTATTTTCCACATGAATTATGTCAGATAGGCCTAATTGTTTGTTGATTGTGTGTTTTGTCTTGTGTGTTGCCTTGTTCTGTTAGTCCTGCAAGGGTGTTAATACGAGAGTTATACCTATGAACATCAGAAAGAGAAGTCATTTTTGTGGAAAAAAATTTCCCCAAGTGTGGATTTTTAAAGAGTTGTGCAAAACTGCCGGTTGTTTCCCTGGGAGATCCCATCCTCCTGTTACTGTGAGCTGAGAAAAACACAAGAAGCATTTGCCACCTGGAACACACATGCAACATTGAAATAATGAGCATATTATCGTATTTGCGTTTGGACACAAACTCCTTCATTTTCAGCTCTGCCTGTCAGCAAGAGGACCCTCATCCTATAAAGACTAACTATTTCATGCTGTGAATGACTGCCCTGTTGTAAGTCAGGCAATTTACAGTGCAAAGTAGCAACTGTAAGTGTAATTTTTTTTTCATTCTCAGCCTAAATATTATAAAATATTACACATCTACAGGTGAATATTTTTTCTACAGCTATTAGTTTCTAAACTTACAAAACAATTTCAGTTATTTAGAAAAAGTAAAATCTCTGATATGGACAAAAAATAAATTAAAATCCTTATTTTCAGTTCCTTACAGTATCCGAATAATAAATGCCTACTAGCCCATTCCCATCTCTTCTAGTCTTCTTTATATTAAATTTGGGGTTCCACAGCTCCAACAGAAATAACTGTGTGGGCATGAAAACAGTTAATAATTTTTTTCCTGTATCATTATTATCTGTAATTTGTGGCTCTAGAAACCCAGATAAAATATTGATGTAAGTGTGGCACTAATCCCATGATATCGACATAACTGCCATGTAGGTATTAGTTCTACAAATACGAGTCTAGAATTAGGAACTAATCAAAACAAATGATGTGTATATAAATGTTTTCAAAGTTGCCTCAGCTATAGTCCTGTAACTGTGGGTTACTTTATCTATCTGCAGTGAAAATACAGTTAAAATAAGGCTATTACAAATGACATCGTTTAGTGTTGGTGAGATTTGGGGAAGCAGGGGAAGAGGATGGATGGATGAGCAGTAGCAACCTAAGTAGAACAGGAGGGACAGAGGGAAGGGAGAAGACAGAAAGTAAAGAGACAGCTGGGGGAGGGGATAGAAAGATTTCTTCTCAGATGAAAAGCTCGTCTGGGGAACTCTGCTGTCTTGAAGATTTCACCTTCACCTGTCCTCATCTATCTGCCTTCCCATTGTTTGTCCTCACCTGCTGTTGTCTGTCTGCACTTGGTCTTTGAGGCTGATATCCCAGGCAAAGTTATTTTAGTTTTCTGAGGTATTTGTGCCTCACCTAACATATAAGAGTTCAAATCAAAGAATTTTTATGCTACGTATATAAATATTAGTGCCTGTAAGCCCAGTCTCAGAGAAGATCTCAGTGCTCCAGACAGTTTGCTGGTACTCAACCCAAAGACTGTCCTGCAATGCAATATGAAACGAGATGGGGAGGTGGAGGCATGGGAGTCAGTGAAGACCATTGTGGTCCACCTTTGCAGTCTTTCGGTGGGCTGTGATCACAGAATCACACAGACTGGTAGGGGTTGGAAGGGACGTCTGGAGATCATCCAGTCCAACCCCCCTGCTAAAGCAGGTTAGCCTAGAGCAGGTTGCACAGGAATGCATCCAGGCGGGTTTTGAATATCTCCAGAGAAGGAGACTCCACAAACTCTCTGGGCAGCCTGTGAAGTCATTGATCGGCAAAGGCTTTTCAGTTCTGTTGGAGTGAAAAAGGAATAAATAAATGGCTGACTCCAGCCTGCCAAAATATTCCTGTCCATGCCAGTTAATACATTCCTTTCCTCCCATTACTTTCCACTGAGTCGTGTGGCCATAAGAAGATTAGGCAGTATTGTTGCAATACATTGTTAAAAGGCGGCAATATAAAACGGTGAAAACCGCAACAGACTGTGGCTGCCCCAAAGAAAGTAGAAAAAAGAAGAGGCTGAGGAGAGTGTGGAGAAGCAGTTGGTTTCTTTCAGCTTTATGTATTAGGATTTTATGTTCCTCTGTCCCCTCATGGTAGAAAGCCATGGTCCATCTTTATGCTGCCTTTATTAATTCTAATTACAACATGTTAGGATACCTCTTCTTGCAAGAACCTAAACAAGACCTTTGGGGAAATAAGAAAGGTCCTCAAACTCTGGTGGAAGCTGGCATTTAGGAAATCCCTGCTTTCACTTCTTAACTTCACAAGAGCATGAAATTTGCTCAATGCTTTCTCAGACATTTGCTCTAGCTTTCAGTTAATTCTGGTTTCAAACAAACAGCATAAGGGAAAGCAGAGCGCAGCTGCCAGGGTGACTTTCCCAATTCGTGCAGCTTGTTTCATATAAACATTGCAGCTACTTCATTGTTTGTGCTTCACATGTACAAGCTGTGGCAATGTCAAAAGTATATTTCTTAAGGTCCAAATTGGCCAACTTTTGACAGGAAAACACGAAAAAGCACCAATCTTAGACTTTTTTTCTCTGTATCTAGCTCATTTTTAAAATTCTTACTTTCACATAGTTAATACTTTTCCCCATACGTGTGTGGCATACGTAATGCACATACTATCAAGGGGCAACAAACATTGTAGGGTAATACTAAAAGTATTTAATGAAGAGGTTAAATCACATCCTGAGTTAGAAAAGGCATGATCTTGAAAACTGAATCAGTACAAAGGGTGATAAGTTGAGGAAAAGATGATGAAATTGTTATTAAAACCTAAACTCTTTGTATCTTTGATACTGCAAAGACTCCCATTAAAACAAGGATGGTTTCAAACACAACAGAACCTGTCACTCTCCATTCTGCGAAAAGCCCAAGCAAAATAGAAGCAAAAGTGTCAATTAATTTTGGTAGAGTATTTGATCTCTGTGGGATCCTTTGACTTGATTCTCAGTCAAGGAACTCATTATTTAAGTGAAAAATAAACTTGTTTAGCTTTTTAACTAAGAGTAGCAATTATTTGCTTAACATTAATTTTCTTTCTCAGAAGATACAGCCTCATTCTTCTCCATTGTTAGATCCCACTGCCTGCTTTCTGCAGTCTGCATTATTTTTGCCCTAATCTAAATAGTTAAAGAGTAATTTAAGAGTGCAAGAGCAATGATAAGCATCTACTAGCTGCTTACTGCATTGCTAATGCTTTTATGGAATGCAGCAGATTCTTAAATATTTAATATAACTTATTCTTCCCTTTAACCATTCCCTTCTCTATGAAGGGATCTCATGAAATATGAATTATGCCTGTGTAATGTTTTGCATACCCTCGTGGCTGCCCCATTTCAGTCATGTTACGTCTGCAGTTTCTATGCAAAAAGGAGAGAAAATGGTTAGTAGATGTAATTGTGTTTCTAATCGAGGTTCTCAGGCTTCCATAGTCACTCAAAACTCCCTGCTAAGCATTAAGATCAAGAACTGGAACGGGTTCTAAAAGCAAACTCATCATGACAATCTTTGTGGTGAAACAAAACATGATCAATTTAAACCCATGAAAATTCAACACCAGCCTTTACTTCAGCCTTTACAACTGTTTGGAGCACAAAATTTTGCAAAGGATTCATTTTCAAAAGCGATTTCTCATGCAACATCATGTACAAAATGAACCGCTTACAGGCGCACCAGTTTCATTTGCTTATGTTAATGTTAGTCCTAGGTTCAGGTGGGTGCACAGAAAGAATTAATTACAGAAGTTACATCTGGAAAAAGCACTCAAGGCGCCTCAGCAACACTTTTCAGTAGCTGAGTTCAGAAGCAGGAGCAGGGTTGCGAATGGTGCTGCTGTCACTTTCAGGGGCCTTCAGCTGAACTATGACAGCCATAGACCAGCTGAGGCTCTGCCTCATTAAAAGATTGCATCTGTCCGATTACACATATTGAACTGCTATATAGAATCACAGAATGGTTTGGGTTGGAAGGGACCTTAAGAAGATCCTCTAGTTCCAACCCCCCTGCCATGGGCAGGGACACCTTCCACAAGACCAGGTTGCTCAAAGCCCCATCCAGCCTGACCCTGAACACTTCCAGGGAGGGGGCATCCACAGCTTCTCCGGGCAACCTGTCCCAGTGTCTCACCACCCTCAAGATGAAGAATTTCTTCCTAATATCAAAATCCACCCTCTTTCAGTTTAAAACCGTTACCCCTCATCTTGTCACTATATGCCCATGTAAAAAGTCTCTCTCCAGCTCTCATGTGGGCCCCCTTCAGGTACTGGGGGCTGCTATAAGGTCTCCCTGGACACTTCTCCAGGCTGAACAACCCCAACTCTCTTAGCCTGTCTTCTCCAAGGAAAGGAGAGGTGCTCCAGCCCCCTGACCATTTTTGTGGCCATCCTGTGGACTCACTGCAACAGGTCCATGTCCTTCTTATGTTGGGGGCAACAGAGCTGAACGCAGTACTCCAGGTGGGGTCTCACAAGAGCGGAGTAGAGGCGGAAAATCACCTCCCTCCACCTGCTGGTCACACGCTTTTGATGCAGCCCAGGATACGGTTGGCCTTCCGGGCTGCAAGTGTGCGTTGCTGACTCATGTTGAGCTTCTCATCAACCAACACTCCCAAATCTTTCTCCTCAGGGCTGCTCTCAATCCATTCTCTGCCCAGCCTGCAAATACATATATCTGTCACATCTGCATGATGAACACCATTCATCTTGTGCCTTAAATTGCTCATCTGCTTCCTGCTTGTTCTTCCACCTGCACAAGGCCCATGTCTGACTCTTGATACCTTTGAACAGCAGCTGAGATAGATAAACGTGTTTTTTGAAAGGACTGAATTGCTTCCAATTCCTTCCCAATTTTCAGGTGCTAGTGTTGGAGGATTTTTTTGTGAGTTGTGAATATCAAAGCACGTATTTTTCATTCAAGGAAAGGAATTTGGAAGCAATTCTTTCCAGTTACAGAAAACAGCTTTTTTCTTGCTAGGGTATGTGTGATATATGAGGTTCTTCATAAGAGATTTACACATGTAGCAAGCCCTGTCCCTCTCTGGTTAACACAATACATCTTACAAGTGTGATGTTTTTGTAGTGTTTCAGGTAATAGGGCAACATAAACTTTCATTTAAAAACAAATTTTTCTAATTTGCATGGTTATAGAGAAGAACTCGTTAATATAATCCTTGAAAAGCTCAGAACTATGAGCTTAAGCAGAAATCTATTTGCCTCCATTGTATTTTGTTCATTCATGATGTTTATGAGGGCTCCTGGGCTTTCAGTCCTTTGAGTTGGCAGTATGCAGTAATTCCTACTAGTTATTTTTCTCTCCTATTTGGGTGTGAACAGTTGAATTTGAGGTGTTATTATGGTCTATCTTTATTTATAAACTGATACCTAGTACCAGCATTATTCTCGTTTGGGAATAACTTCATAGCTTGGAAGAAACACCATTTTCTCAGTTTTATGCCAGATAAAGATTGATATATGGAATAAGTGGTAACAATTCTACCAAAATATTGGTATATTTGCCCCCTCCCTAAAAGAGCCCACACAATCCCATCCCTTGTCCCCAAAGGTATGTTTTCTGTTTATAGCAGAATGGTTGAATAGCAAAGAAAAAATATTCAAGAAAAAATTGTGTTTTCTGTGGCAAAGGAATTTTTTATGAATGTATGTTATCACATTCTTCCTTCTTTCTAAATGTACATGAAGTGAGATATAAATCATTAAATCTTTCCTCACCTCATTTTCATGCCACCCAATTTTTAATTCTTCCCATTAGCTTTAGTATTACAGATTAGCAGTGCTGTTTATTGTCCCCAGACAGGATAACATGCAAACTTTACAATGTCTTGGTGAAGACAAACAGCTTTTTCACCCTTAAACTCCTCAGAAATGTTTATTCAGCCTACGAGCAGGAGCAGGATGAGTGAACTCACTGGTTGACTCCTCAGACCAGACTTCAGAAGGTCCTATTCAGGAACATAAAAAGAATAGGAAAATCGCAGCAGTAAATATTCCCAAGGATATAGGGAATCAAAGCAAACAGACTCCTGTAGTTTAACAGTGAGAAAAAATGATAAAATTATTGACTAGGTCATTACATAAATGATGGTTTATAGGAAAACAATTTATTATTTTCTTTAAATGAAGACTACTAACCTCTCAGTGGCTATAAAAAGTCTCATGAGATATCTTCTCTCACTTGTGTAAAAATCTTGTGGTAGAGAATATGAAAAACAAATGTATAAGCTTGTATCACATTCAAGCTACAGAATTTTTAAACAAAAGTAGTTTCACAAATTACAGACTGCCATGTTTTATTAACAGACAGTAAAGGAAAGGTCTTGAAGAGAAGTGCGAATTTATCTGGCTAGCATCTGAGATGTGAGTAAAAATGAAAAATGAGAGGAAGTACAGAAGTTCACTATAAAATTGGTCATGCTTCCTATTTCTACTTCTGCGGATCGTGTACTGCCATTTATACTTTGTGTTTACTGCAAGTTTCACGTTAGCATAAAATACCCCAGCTTACCTCTGGAAAATTAAGAATGATGAGCTTAATTTTGTTCAGTAAGAGAATGTAATCACCATGAAAAAGTTCTAAAACAAGAGTTAGTGCAATCAGAGAGCAGTGGTAATGTCTCCATGAATTTAAGAGTAAAGCACTGGGGGGGGGGTGTGATTAATGAGAAAAAGCTGGTTTTTAGTATAAGTTCCACAGAAAACACATCCTTTTTTAATCAATCATAAGAATAAATACTTCAGAGGGCCTTGAAAAAGATTTCTTCGGTCTTCCAATACCACAGACCTAGCTATACAGGTTAGTTTCTACTTCCCCAAACCTGCTATGATGTGCTGCACTTTGGAACCGCATTAAATAACTTATTAACACCCTGACAAGCTTTCTTATGGTGTGAATGTATGAAGTGAAACTTCTTGCAGACAACTCACCTCCAATGCCTTCCTCTTCTGCTGCAGCCTTCACTGTGCAGGCATCCATGCTGCTTTGGCTTCCCGCTATGTGTGGTGGGTAAGGGCTTGCAGGCAGGCAGGCAGGAACAGCTACAGTGGGAAGCCCCACAGTAGTTGCCCCTATTAGCAAGGGAAAGAGTGTTACAAGGCTTACAAGGCTGGTGTAAGCATTTTTTTTCTAATGTGGTAGTATCCCTCATCTAACAGCACGGAGAAGACACTTGTGTAATTTTGGCCTGATCAAGCTGGATGCTGCACAGGTTTCAGAGGTGCTGTCTTTAAAAATCTCTCCCAAGAACTTTCCTAAACACTATTTTTTATGATCCAAATAATCTAATATGCATTTCATTATATATCTGGGATATCTTATATCTCTCATTAAGCATCAACTCATGAGACATGAAAGCCCAAATCAAGCAAGGAATAGAAAGAAAAGAGAACAATAACACCACCACCACAAAGACTTCAGTAGGAGTTAAAAATATTTCACAGGACGTGTCATTTTTATTGAATCTTAGCAAATACAAATTTTCTTTCCCTGATAGATCATATTTCAATTCGATAAGACAGTAGTTCTGCCTGTATTGCCTTANGGTAGTATCCCTCATCTAACAGCATGGAGAAGACACTTGTGTAATTTTGGCCTGATCAAGCTGGATGCTGCACAGGTTTCAGAGGTGCTGTCTTTAAAAATCTCTCCCAAGAACTTTCCTAAACACTATTTTTTATGATCCAAATAATCTAATATGCATTTCATTATATATCTGGGATATCTTATATCTCTCATTAAGCATCAACTCATGAGACATGAAAGCCCAAATCAAGCAAGGAATAGAAAGAAAAGAGAACAATAACACCACCACCACAAAGACTTCAGTAGGAGTTAAAAATATTTCACAGGACGTGTCATTTTTATTGAATCTTAGCAAATACAAATTTTCTTTCCCTGATAGATCATATTTCAATTCGATAAGACAGTAGTTCTGCCTGTATTGCCTTATGTTATTTTCTCAGTTGCTTCTGAGTTGTTTTGTGTGAGGAAAATACAGAAAATATAACAAGCACTGCAGTGTTAAATACTGAGTGCCATTTGGAGGGTGCAGTATTTCATTCCTGATATTAAAACAAGTCAAGAAACTAGAATAACACTGGGAATATTTCAGTTTTCTGATCAAAATAGTTTCTATTTTTAGAGAAGCAAAGACCTTCTCAGTTTTCATTTTTACCAGTGCTAGCCAATGTTATTTTTCTCCACGTATTTCTTTTTCAGTTTTCTTTCTTTTAGAAAGGCTGCTGTGATTACTTTCCATATTCTATATATTCATTATGAAAACAACTTGTGTTTTCTCCTCCTAAGTTTACACCGAGCTAAACTAAATAGGAATATATACACAAGAGAAAAGCAAACCAAATTTTTATCAGTGCAGGAAATGATTTCTAGAAGTTTGGCAGACTATATTTATGGGGTTCTGAAACCAGAAAGAAGAAAATATTCAGAAGGTTTTAACTGGAAAAGTTTTGTTTATGTCTCTTGTTGCCCTGTGGAATTTATTTTTCCCAGACAGTTTCCTTCTTGTCATCATTTCAAATTAAGACACATCTAACATACGCGCATTGATGTAAAAGGGAGATGGTTATTCCTTGGTTCTTCTGAGGTAGCTGGGGATCCCTTCTAGTTGCTTAATGCTACAGGTATGTCATTTGCTGTTGTCCTTAGTTCCACTTCCCTCAAAATGCATCTGTCTTATAAACTGGCTTGGGGTAAAGTCTTCATCCTGCGGAAGTCAATGTAAGTTTTAATATTGGCCGCAGTTGCATCCTGAGATCTCAGAAGGACACAGCAGATCACATGCTGCAAGTTTCTTCTTCATTACAACGAAAGAAATTACGTGCAGCACATTCAAAGGCTCTTAGTACTTTCTTGGACCACCTGACACCTTCCTGTGCCTTTTGTATCTTTCTAACTTACTCTTTCCTCCTACATCCCTCTCCTTTTCAGGGACATTTTGAAGGGTGCAGTCAGCATACTACTACATTTGCAACGGCAACTGCATGTCAATAACTTTTAGGACAGATTTCATTCAAACTCAACATAAAAATAACATGTGACTAAACAGAGTGAGCGTGTGAAATGGTCTAGGCTTCACAGCATGGCTGCTTCAGCACCTACTGGGAGCTATGCTTCCTCTAACCTGTAAACAGACATCATCTTGTACGTTGTACTGTCAGGAAGAGGACAAGGAACACAATCCCACTTTTTTGTGGGCTACAAAGTTCACAACAGTAATGAATGAGTGGTTTATGGATATTCCCTGTGCACTATGCTCTTAGTCACGTACATTATACATTGTCCCAAGATGAGATGGGTTCCAGAAGAGGGTACCTGAATGAGGCTTTTGTGGTGCCTCTGCACTTCTAGCTGAAGTCAGGAAGCTTTCCAAAGCTGAAGTTTATTTTCCCAGCACTAGCAATGTTCGTGTGCATATGTATGTGTATTTCCCTCATATCCCTTATCTTCAAACATGACTGGAGCAAAGTGTCACCATGCCTCTTTCGCCATGTTTTGTCCCACTGAAGAAAGAATGCCCACATGCTGAGCAAAGAATCGTGGCTATATATTGTCATTGTACACCAAGCTTGGAGGTCTAAGTTGTGCATTTGCTCCTGAAGATAGAAAGGAGATCAACAGGTTCTATCTGTCTAAGGAGCTTCCACTGTTGTGTGCTTTTGGTTGGAAAGTTTAGGTGCAGGACAACCAACCCAGGTATTTCCCAGCCTGATTAGTAGATAATATCTACTCCTCTTAGTACCATTAATGATGATCAAATGAAGGTAAGTCTGACTTTTGCAGTAGGGAGAAGTCACACCGTGTGATGAAATCAATCACAGGATGGTTGGAGTAAAGATATGTTAGCCTAATGAGACCCAGGTTTCCTGATGGAGGATCTAGCAAGCATATGTGATCTCACACCTTGAGCTGTGGTCTAGAACATGCACAAGGAGGTTGGGATGGACAGGTGAGGTCCTGGGACAGTATCTGTGCTTGCAGGATGTGTTCGCAGTGACATAGATCCTACTAGAGTCTCTCCTGAACGATATTTTCATTCTGGTACCGGGGGTTAATCTTCCAGAGTGAAACTAGAACTGAGGTTTTGTAGCCATTACCAATAATAAGAATGCTAACATTAGCTACCTAAACACATAATAATAGCAAAGGTGCATGCAATCTTCCTATATGCCTTCCCTTTTAAATTTCAATGGGACATGGTAGTCTGCCTTTTCACTAGATGGACTGTAGTATTATGTGCTGAAAGCATGCCGTATTCCACCCAAGAAATGGCTGTATTTAGCGCTACTAAATGTGTAAAAATTTTTATCAGTTCCTTATGAATTTCTTTAAGATTCTGAGTCATCCTATTGTTTACTCTTTGTGAAAGCCTGTTGAGATCCTGCAAGGAAAGACAATACAGATAAGTGTTAATTTACAACATCTGAAAATATTTTGCTAAACTTAGGGAAAAGAAACTGCATCAGGTTTGTTTGTCAAATGCCTGTTTTCTTTACTATTTATTCTTTATTCTTTCTACATTTCCAAAGAGTATTGTGATTGACTTTTACATACGACCTCACATTTTCTTTGGAAATATCAAATTTAAAAAAAAAAAAAAAGGAGAAAGTATCTACAATCTTTTCACACTCAATTTGTTTGTTTGTGTTTTTGTTTTCTAACATCTATTATAGGAAGAGCTGTATTAACAGATTGTCTCGCTAAACCGCTTGTGCCAACTGTGTCACATCAGTTGTGGAGCTGTGACTCAACGCTCTGACCATTAACTTACACATACAATTCCTCTAGTGTTCTTTTTTTCTTCTCTGTGTCCCTAGATCATTTTGTTCATATCAAGCAAATTATTTAAATTGTAAACAGTGAGAATTCTGAAGGAATCGGTGGCTTTGCATTTATCACAACTGGGACAAATTTCCAGGAGAAATGAAGGACTTGGCTAAGAAAGGGTGAGTTCATGGGTTCATAGATTCCAGTGAAGACTATTAATTGTTTTCTCAGGCTATTAGTGTCCCCTTCTTCCTGCCCCTTCCTTGCCATCTATAAAAACATTGTGGGTACAAGTGGCAAAAGCTGCTGGAGAGTCTGGGGAGATGCTGAAACAGCAGCTTTGTCTGAATGCCGTGTTGCTGCAACTAGAATTCTCCTGGAGCCAGAGGCTGGTCAGTGTGAAGCTGTCTCCAGTATCTGCAAGGTACTGCAATGCACTGTGTAGTCATGTCCTTGAGGAGCAGCACTGGATTGGCACTGGAGCAGAGAGAAAAGTGGTCACGCTGGAGAGATGACATGAAGACAGAGAAGGGGAGTAGGGCAGTAGCTCTAAGGAGAAAGCAGAAATATTCAGCTGAAGTTTCCGCAAAAAGGAAAAACTGCTGCAGATCGTTACTGCCCCATCTGAGAGAGAGAGACGGTCTACATGTTTTAACATTTCCTGAGAAATACCCGTCTCCACAGCACTGATCTGTTCTTCAAAGAGAAAACTGGCCTCAGAGCCACAAACAACATGAGCATTCAGCAAAGATGAAGCGGTGTTTCCACACTAGAGAAATAACTTAGAGGAGTAGGAGAAAATAAGGGATTTGAGCAAGAGCAAAGCTAGTGTTGCTGTTAAAATGAAAAATCATAGCAGTTTCTGACCTCCTCTTTTGTCTTGTAGAAACTGTTCCAGCTGTAGCCTCAACTTGAGGGGAAAATGTGCACAGATCTTATATAGGCACAGTTTAGCTGGGCTCTGGGAAAAATGAATTCTGAAAAATTCAAAGCTAGCAAATGGCATACTTCTTAATAAGGAGTTTATAGACTTAAAATCTTCTTCCATTTTTGTGGATATTCAAAAGAATTGTGAACAGAACATTTTACAATAGGGTTTTTTTGTATCATCAAAGGCATTTGGTGGGAGACGGCTTTTATAAAATCCCTGTGGTAACCTACAACAGCTTTTCCTTTCCTCAAATCATATCTTTGGACATACTAGTCAGACCTTGGGCATACAACTTTTTTACAGATATGTTTTTTCTATTTTGACTGGCTCTTTTGACAGCAGTGATCTAGATGTATAAGCTGTTCTTTCATGCGAGCAATGTCCCATCTCACTGTGGTCTCATTCCTCAGCTTCTGATGAAATATTCCTGCCACCAGTTTGTTGCTATTATTACAGGTTGCGTTTATTTAAACTAATTATATCAAAGCACCTTCCCCTAGAAGTTGCTTCAGTCATCACACACATCTAAGACTGTGGAGATAAGTTCTCAGATAATTTACAAACTCCAGTGGTCCCTAATTTATTTAGTAGCATTAGGCACAGACAGGTGTTCTGCAGTTTTTAAGGGGCTAAAACGTAACTGTCATACTGAGCCAGAACAACTTTGTTATACATGTGATCACAATTTTACCTCTTCTCCGGTTTTTGGTTAGTTCCTCAGGCTCTTCTGTGGAAGACGTGGTACTGTGACTGTGACCTACTGTAGGTTCTGCTCTTTTCTTTCCCATGTTTTATAAAAGAATGTGATAAACGATGACACTGATCCCTGTGAGACCTATTAACGCATCTTTCTGGCAACTCTGATAGTCTTCTGCTGGCAATTTGATCTCTAGACAACACTCTCAACCATCTGTATCTACCAAGCGGTGTCCAAATTTGATGATGTAACTATATTTTTTCTCCATGAACTCTCTGGCGCAAGCTCCTGAAAATATTCTGGGTTAGGCCAAGCTACGTAATGCTCCTTTGACTTTTGGGAAGGAGCTCTTTTTAGGGTACAGAGTCACTTGATTTTTGCAAAGCTGAAGCTGCCTGACTCCTCAATATCTAATATGTTGTTAACATGGGCCGTAGCACTTCAAAAAAGGTTTCTAATTATTCCATTGTCTTTATTACTCCTATTACTTACTTCCTTGCATGTAACTGTTATTTCCAGCAGCAGCTGTTTTATCCTCTGAATCATTTTATCCCAGCTGAAACGTATTTGGAAACTATCTTCTTAATGCAAAAACATCCTGATAATCTTTTAGCAACTCCTGCAAGGATGTGACAGTGCATTGTCTGTTGCGGGCATGTGTTTTGGTTTCCCTTCTGCATCCGTTCTGTGACTCATTTGTGCCAGTTTTAGTGCCACTGAGTTAAAAAAAAATCACGTATTTCAGCTGTCATCACTAACTTCCCTGTTGTGAGCACTGAGTGAAATCTCAGCCTCTTTTCCAGGTAGTCTGCTTACAATTTAAACTGCTGTAGGAATACTGGGAACATGCAGTTTCATCGTTTTACTTGGTTTTACTTTGATACATTTTATTTTCTTCTTTTGCATTGGGAAGTTTGTAGGATGTTGTGCTTTCAGTGTCTTGCTTGTTTGCATGCTGCTTCATTGTTTCAGCTGGTGTGTATCCCCCTTACATCACCAGAATGGCCCGAAGAAACAAACATCTTTACCATTGCCATTTTCAACTATTTTTGGACAATTCCTTTCAAGTTTTTCTCTCTACACAGTATTCAGCTATGCGCTTTGGTGGAGGGGTATGGAGTGGGAAAGTCCTTATGCCTTTTTTTTTACTGTGCTGCAAGTGCTTTACGGTTAAGGCCAGCTGCAGAGACCACCTATTTTAATGTTTAATCATAGAATCATAGAATCATAGAATGGTAGGGGTTGGAAGGGACCTCTAGAGATCATCCAGTCCAACCCCCCTGCTAAAGCAGGTTAGCCTAGAGCAGGTTGCACAGGAATGCGTCCAGGCGGGTTTTGAATATCTCCAGAGAAGGAGACTCCACAACCTCCCTGGGCAGCCTGTGCCAGGGCTCTGTTACCCTCACAGTAAAGAAGTTCCTCCTCATGTTCAGGTGGAACTTCCTGTGCTCCAGTTTGTGCCCATTGCCCCTTGTCCTGTCACTGGGCACCACTGAGAAGAGTCTGACCCC
>VZSC01013066.1:198125-226915 GCA_013398225.1 Steatornis caripensis
AAAATAATATTGTTTAAAGGCATAATTGTCTAAAATATGATTTCAAATATAAGTGATAAAATGTTCCTTGAACTTCAGAAGCTTTTGATATGAAACTGATCCTTTGAAGAAGATTTTGGGGAAGTAAAAACAGGAAGTTACAATTACAGATTATTTTACAATATTAACTATGAAGTGTTGTTTGCTAATAGCAAGAGTAATAAATCGTATTTGTTTACAAAAGATTGGTGCCTTTCTGAATCTCATGAACTGTGGGGCTCTGCGATTTGCTTCAATTTTTACTGTAGTTGTTTAGATTTTACTTTCAATTCCATTACAATGAATACCTTCATGCAAGCAGAGGAATAGAGAGCTTTCTTCTTAGCATGTAGTGGGAAGAAATTTTGACAAAAGTCAAAGTCTGCTATACTTAGGCATTGTGGCATTGAGAAAATTATTCCAGGTGCAAGCTCCTGTTTGCTGGGTTATACTGCTCATTACTTTGCAGCCTGTCATGTTCAAACTCACTTACCTTCAGAAGTGAGTTTGCATTTTCTGTTTCCATGCAATATAGGAATGAAGAGGGGGTTTCTGAAGTGTACTATCCTGAGCCTGCTGAGGTGAATTAATCATTAAAATCATCAGTAGTTCTGGATTTTAGTTAAACAGAAGTCAAGATAGTATGAAAAATTACCAAAGCGCTTCAAGTCTTCAGGTACATGTAGGTCCTCGAGCTGAAGAAACTGGTTCATGGGTGTGATCCACACTCCAGGCATTGTAAAAGTTTGCAAGTTCGAGGACAGATTTTCCAAGTGGGTTTAATACTTAGAAAGCATCGGTAATCAGTTTGTCGCAGATTTTAAAAAATAACAATTTCAGGCTCTTATTTATAAGTATATAATGTAATAAGGCGAAAATGTTATGTCAGCTCACCTGTAATATTAGACATGAATAGATTTGGAGGTTTGCAGGTATGAGATTCTTACATTGCTTCAGTGCTTTCTCTTTGTTCTCTGATGCTGGATCCAAGCAGCAAAAGTTAATCATCTTCAGTAGGCCTGTAGGGAAGTGCAGTTCTACCTCCATTCCTTCAGACGTGCTATAGCAGAGGAATTAAAGAGCTGCTGAAATGCCAAGTGCTGTCAGTGGAAAGACACCCCTTGGCACTTGGCATTTCTTTCTTCTCTGACCAGACAGTTTTCTTCTTAGATTAAAAACATATTCATTTTTACAACATGCAGTCCTGCATAAAGCAAGAAGTACAAGAAAATATTATTCTAGTCAGTCTTGGCAAAAGAGAGATTTTGTAGACCTCAGGAGGCTGAGGACTATAACAAACACTTTCAGGATGACATTTTTGTTTCTCCTGATTTCTCTCTTCTATAGCCAGCATCCGAGGAGGACTCTGTCCAATTCTTCTGTCTTTGATCCCGATCCTTGCATTTCTGAATCCAGCTCCTACCTTCTGCTGAGTACAGTCCGGGACTTTTCCGGGGCGTGCCGGGGTGATGTATTCGTCATTGGTGGGGGGGAGCTCAATATTGGTTTTGTACGTATTTGTATATTTGTATATATATCATTATTATTTTTCCTATTATTATTATACATTATTATTGTAGTTAAATTAAAGCTGTTTTCACTTTTCCAACCCATAAGTCTCTTTCCCTTTTCTCTTTTCCCCTGCTTTGGGGAGGGAGGGGGTTAACAAAGAGTGTCTGTCATCCGTTTAATAGCCAGCCCAGCTTTAAACCGCGACACGGGGGTGGCTGGACAGGGCCAAACCGAACCTTTTCTAACTCCTTGTTTGTTCCAGCTGCTGTGCATGAACAAAAGTTATGAACCATTGACTTTGATACGCACAATGTTCACGTTATTTTGAATAACTCTGGTTTTCATAAATTTTGAACTGTGCAAACATCCAAGATCATTTCTGCTTCATGTGGGAGAGTGACATCCTCTGCATTTCCAACAACAGGAACCTCCCCAGGGACACCATGCCTTGTACAGAAACCAGCACAGACATCTTTCTGGTTCAGTCCCCATTGCAATTGGAACCATTAAGCCAAGGAGTTACGGGATTGCTAATACACATCTTGCCAGATGCTTTGGACTGACATTTCTTTGAACAGCAGCAAATAAAAATGTGTCACATATACAAATTAGCACCTGTATTCATCCAGTGTTACATGATCTGCAAGTCAAGGAATTTCTGGCTTCTTGTGAGTTTCAAGCAAACATGTCAAAAATTTAAGCCGCAAAAAAATCTTTTTTGTTATGTAGGTCTTATGTTAACATATATTTTCTGCGAAGTAGTTTTTTTCTGTGAAGTAGGGTATTTTCCTTCTCCTCCTCTCCAATTCATATTGAATTGCTCAAAGGCTACAAAGCAGGAGGCAATAATAGTTTCATTACTTTTTGCATTCTCTGCAAGGTTAGCTTTATGATGGTACTTTTGATGGTAACAGCAGCGCAAAAAGGCTAGGGAATATCATTGCACTTTATTGACTAGAAGAAACCATGGATCGGTGATATGCCAGGCCCTCCAATTGCATTTTTAAATGAACAATTATGAAAGTGGAGGCAAAGGAAGGTCTCAGACCAGTTTACAGCCCTGCACATGAAAGGGTATTGCAGAGCAATAACATGAGGTTGCATTTGGAAACCCTCAGTCCAATAGTCCAAGGTCACCACAAATAACTCATTTGGGAGTATTAAATATTGAGCAGTGCAAATATGAGATTTTAGTGGTAATGAACTGTAAATGGAAGGAAAACCCCAAAACTCTGCATGTGGTAGTGGGATAAACAAACGGTGATGAGAGGCTGCATCACAGCCAAAGGTGTTCAGTAGCTTTGACCAAGTGTGATCCAAATCTCTGCTGAGTTGCAGTCATAGTCCTGAAACAAGAGCGTGGGAATTTTTGTTGGAAAAGGTAAGTCTTTTCCTGTCTCCAGCCTTGAGAAGACCCTATGTGTAATGTTGAGCAAAGCTGTTTGCCACCGTGCAACTCACTCACGTCTCCTAACTGTTATTATTAGTTCTTTCAAAGCACAGAGTTTTTTATTGTGAGTTTCCTTTTTCCCATGACTGGTGAGACTTCTGAGCACCAACAAAACAGTAAAGACGATGAAATGGAAAATATCTGCTTGTGTCAGTATATCAGTCTTTTGAGACAGAAAAATCCACTTTCTGGTGTGTTCACAGAAACTCATTTCTGAAATAACACCAGCTAACGATTTTACTTGGTAAATGCGCATACACTTCTGAGCTGCTGAATTTTGTCCTTCTTCCACTCATTTCCTGGTAGAGTCAATAACCGTTTCTTCAAGGCTGTGTTTGATGCTGTTTACTGAGTCCAGAACAACTGTTGTTTTATCACTTGGTTTTTGACTGATAAATAGGAGGTATCTTGAAACTATCTATCTCAGTTTTCTGATTTTAGCAGTACTGTTTTTAGATGCTCTGATTTAACTAGATCTGCTACACTGTAATTATCCAAATGCATTGTTGATTTAGTTAAAAGAGCTATGATTAGGTAAATTCCTCCGAAAAGATGCTGTCATCAATTAAAGTAGGAGTAGTGAAGCCAATACTTTGTATGAAATAAATGTCACTTTTATTGGCCAGAAAAACACTTTAAATTAAGCAGAAGTAAATACCAAAAGAGTCTGGTTTCTTCAGGTGTCTGAATTATACTAAGAAAACAAAACTGATTTAGGGCTCTACAAAAGCACACTGAGAGGATGAGGGCATGGCATGGCCTACAATGGGCTCAGCCCCCCCATGCCAGGCCACTCCGTCACCCCTTGGGGTCAGTCCTAGGGCCCTTCCTTACCCATTCATGTCTTTGGTCATGATCTTCAAGATAGTAGAGGATGCACCCTGAGCAAGAACCCGTGACTCCCACATGGAGGCTGAGAGCACTCTTCTGGTGCAGGAGCAGCCTTTCTGGGAAGTGACATGGCCCACGAGCAGGCACCCCAGGAGGGCAGCCCTCAGACCCCACTCCCAGTGAAGGACACGCATTGGCCCTAAGGATGCTCCCATGGGGCAGAGTTCAGGATATCCCCCCTGATATCGGGGGACCAAGCCAGGTATTACATCTCCATGGCCTCCTTGTGTCACCAGTGACCTCACTGCCTGCTGTTCCAGAGCTGTTACCAGGGCCTGTGGTGAGAGAGGGCTCACACTGCGAGCCAGGCAGAGCAGCTCTGACAAAGGAGGAAGAAGAAGAAAGATGGGAAAACTGTCTGGGACAGATGTGCCACTTTCCTTGTCACCACTGCTGCCACCACACAATACAAGGACAGGGACTCCTCTGAGGATGAGCCCAAAGGCAACAGGGCAACCATGTATCATGCCCTGGCCTACTCCTTGCAGCTGGGCTGCAACATCCACCCATGGGAGACAGAGACGGTGCAGGCACGCCCCTGCCACAGCTCCCTTCCACCTCCAGATGGGGACAGAAACGTCACTCAGGAATGGCTCTTCTGCTGCCTCAAGGCCATTTTAAGAGCTCATTGTATGTATTATTATAGAGTAGTTGTTGCAAGATAGTTTATGGCTGTTCATATTTTTCTGTGCATATTATATGCATAACAAGTTGTATTATTCTTAGCTTGTATTTAGTTATTGAATTCTGAGTGGATGCTTGTTCAGGTATGTGCAAGCTAGATGTTGTGTTCTGGAGTTTGTTATGCGCAACATGCATCTGACTTCAATGCTATGCAAGCACAAATCTTCCCCTGAGGAAGAGTTAACAGCATTAGAATCAAAGGAAAATGGACTTAAATTTATGGAACAAATAAGTCTGAAAATACTGTTTGTTTCTTTTTGAAATCAGAATAACTGAACAGTGGTGTAAAATTGTCCAGATCACAAGACACGCGTGGGAGTGCATAGAAAAGAGTGGGACTGCATGCAGTGTAAGCACTTTCTGCATTTTAAGAAGAGTTGTTCAGATGTTTGCAAACACAAGAATAGGTTTTATTGCGTATTGCTCTGTTACTAAAAGTGAATGCTCTTTACCATCAAAAAGAATATTTTGTCTTTGTATTAATAGTGATAGAGTCTCAAACTTTTCCCATCAGAGCTCTGATAATTTTTTTCCATCTCTTTAGTATATGTTTCCAGTCTGAATAACACAAATACACATTTACTTCCAATGTTCAGTAAATAAAACTACCCTGAAATGAATGACACTGGGCCAATTTGTACTGAGGTTGAGTCTCTTTTTAATGTGTCACCTGGTCTGAGCTAACACCATGTAAAAACTAGGCTTCAGGAATGAAACGGCTTCCCCAGCCACAGTCATGCCAGCCCACTTCATTGTATCACTTCAGAATGAGGGAAATTTGGGAAAGAACTTAAGCAATGAGTTGTTTTTCACCTTTATTGGAAAAAGATACTAAAAACAAGATGGTGGGAATGGCCCTTGCATGATGACCCGGAGTGGCAGCCATCCAACGCCAAGCTATTCCAGAGCCTGCCTCTCACTCCAGCAGTCAGTGGGCTTGAAAAGTGAGAAAGTCCTGCTAGCCTGCTTCTCCTCTGGGCACAGCTGTTCATGCACTTGCCTCCTGACCATCAGAAAAACACCTGTATGTCTGTGCACTGCCAAAGGCAACCCAAATATGAAAGACAGGCTGCCTTTAGCTCTGCACACCTTGAAAAATAAACCTGAGGCCTTAGGAGGGAGATGGAGGAAGACAGAAGATTCAAAAGCACAGACAAAATGAAATGGCCCAGAGTAATACTATGCTTCACACTGGAACTGGACATCGGGGAGGGAAGAAGCATTTCCCCTCAGCATTAGGTACCTTGGTGTCCATCAGCTAGGACACACCACCGTTCTCCACCAAGCCACATGGCCCAAAGCCTCATCCGAAAGTAGACCTTCTTGTACCACCACAGTGGGGCTGAGAAGGAGGGACCAGTGCTCTCAGGTCTTTGAAGAGACTGGTCTATGTAAAGCAGAGGGCTGTGCTATATTAAAGGAAGCCATCAATGCCTGCATCATGCCAAGTGTTCAAAGCTTACCACTTTGTCTACCCTAACCTTGAGATAAACAATCATATGTTTGGTCATGCTGGGTGAGGCGTTCAGAGCATTTCCTTTCCTGGTTTTCATATAATGGTGTCACTCTCTGTTCTCTTCCTCCAAATATTTCATAGAATCATAGAATGGCTAGGGCTGGAAGGGACCTTAAAGATCATCTCGTTCCAACCGCCCTGCCATGAGCAGGGACACCTTCCACTAGACCAGGTTGCTCAAAGCCCCATCCAACCTGGCCTTGAACATTTCCAGGGAGGGGACATCCACAACTTCTTTGAGATACCTGTTCCAGTGTCTCACCACCCTTGTCATGAAGAATTTCTTCCTAAGATCTAATCTAAGTGTACCCTTTTTCAGTTTAAAACCATTACCCCTCCTCCTATCACTATATTCCTTTGTAAAAAGTCCCTCTCCAGCTCTCTTGTAAGGTTCTGTATACAGCTGCAGCAAGCCAGGCAGCTCTCCTAAGGTTCGTACCCTGACAGACTNCTCCAAGGCTTTTCCCTGCTGGCTATATTGTTCCAGTGCTACATCCCAGAGACAGCTATGATGACACCCCGGTTGACAGAGGCAGGGTTTTCACAACTGGATAGGCTGGCACAAGCTTGAATCTTACAAATTATGGGATCAAAGATGGGTTTAGGCTATTTCAGAATGTACCTCTGTAAAATTGTAATGACAACAGCTCATATTTTTGTCTTCAGCACTAACACTTGCTTTTCTTATATTTACAATGTAATAGCTTGTGCAGATGAGTTATCCCAACGCAAATGCAGCTAAGGTAATCCTGGTTTTATTCAACAGTGCTTCTAGAAACAGAGAATACAGGCAGAGGCACAGACTGATGCAAAGACTTATCCTATGTCAGAGTGAGACGATGGCCTTCCTAGGACTGGAAGGAGAATGCCACCTGATGATTATCTGGGATCTCAATTATTCCTGAACCCTCTAACCCATCGTATCAAGTGACAAAAGAAGCCATGGCAAGAGCCAAACTGTTGCACACATTTATGCTCAACTTTTTATTCCTTTCACTTTGGTAATGAGTGAGAACAAGATTAATAAGATTGACCACATTTAAAAGCACACACATGATCCAGACCCTTGTTTGCGATTTAAGGAAAGTCCAAAAAGAATTGAACATTCCTGTGGGTCTTGTATAGTCTATAATGGCTCTCACTTCTACGTCTTTGCTTTAATATTTCAACTTCTGGACAGAAAGCATGTCTGAATCCATGAACCGATTATCCCTGGAAATCATCTTTATTCCCATTACAACTCTATTAGGCACGTTAGTAGAATGGTACCTTCAGCAATGTGTTTGCTGAGTTTGTTTAGTAAATGGTTTGAGCTCTGTGACCTGAACTTTTCGACATTCTTTTCCAAGTATGTTTAATGTTCCTAGGAGTAAAACCATACCTCCTCCTCACTGGCTTTGTCATTCATTTACTTTTTCCCAGTTTGCCAAAACACTTCAGTCTGGACCAAAGACTGACTTTTTTACTTCAGTGCCCTGTTTTTACATTTAAGTGTGACTGCGCCTGTTTTGATCAAATAAAGACTGTACAAAATCTGGGAAAAGACTCAGCATACCTCACCATTGAACCGTGATGTCTTTTTCAGGTATATACCTTCCTTCCTTTTTCTCACTGTCAGTAATCCTTTCACTTTTCCTTAAAGGACAGACTTGTGCATCCACTGTTTCACTAAGCTTCCCCAGAAGGAGAACCAGCTGAGAAGCCTACATCTGAGCAACTAAGGTAAGGGAGATCATAGTTCCTCAAGGTACTAGACAGGAAAAATATGTTGTTTAGGACAGAAACACAAAGTCAG
Source organism: Steatornis caripensis (assembly GCA_013398225.1). Lineage (NCBI taxonomy): Eukaryota > Metazoa > Chordata > Aves > Caprimulgiformes > Steatornithidae > Steatornis > Steatornis caripensis. Next base: position 205,992 of record VZSC01013066.1, read on the forward strand.
GACCACTGAACAACATTAAGACCATCAGACTTGAGTACACTGCTTGAATGCACCAGAATCACACCTGATCGCTGAAGATGAGGAGACCTGGATCTTGAATGAGAGACTTTCCTTCAAAATCTTTGGGACCCAGGGCAGTAGCTAAGATGTTGCAGCCAAACCTGGCAAATTTCACACCACAGAAATCAGTACTGAGCTGCTGTGGGAATAAAGAGAGGGGAGTCCTTGACTGCATACCTTCAGGTGGGAAAAACAGATCTAATACAGAGTTGTCTAATGATATGCATCCATTTTTGTCACAGCCAAGTATCTTTGGCTGCTTTGCATTTGCTTTGCTTTCATCACCAGCAGGAATTCATTTGGTACTTGTCATGGCTTTCTCCTACACAAACAATACACTCAACATTTCGATGACTGTTAAACTGTTGTCTGAAATTGGTTTAAAAATAGAAATTGGAATTAAACAAAACTTTGAACTGCAATGAGACAAAAAAATGGGCAATCCTTTTGGTAAGTTGAATACTTCTGTTTACTAGCTCTGCTGCTCCCTTTAGCTTCAATTATCTTTCATTCCAAAGCATTTCATGCAATTCCATATAAATGGCAATAGTCCACATTAAAAGTCTCAGGCTTCTCCTTCCACTCACATAAAATTTCAGGTGTTCAAATAATTGCCCTTCCACTAGTGATGCCAGTGTCAGGCAAGCTTACTCTGCAGTTCCTCAGCAGATGTTTAGCTTGCACTTGCCTACTCTTCAGATGGCTTCTTGTTCATTTGCAAAGCTCAGCAGAATCCAGTTTTCATCCCTTTAGCCCTGGAAGGGTCCCTTCTCAGGAACCCATAATAACTTAGGGACAAATTTATGCTATATTTTAGACCATTTAACATCTTTCATTTTGGAAGATCCTGAAGTACGGAGGAGGCAGGATTTTCACAACTGACCGTAGTGCTCAGACACGCAGGTAGCCCTATGTCAACTGGTGTAAGTCAGTAGGGCTACAAATCAAGGCAAAAGTGCAGAGCCGTGTGTACAATCCCTTACACTCTACTGAAAAGCAGCAGAACCAAGACATATATTTAGCAGTAATGTGACTTTAATTAATGTCATCAGATACATCTTTAACGATAAAGTTTAGGTACAGGAGGAGACTCAGAGCAGAGTGATAGTGGCCACAATGGTTTGGTTCACATCTGCCACCTTAATAAATGTCCTGAGGAACTTTTAGGGAGCACAAACCACAGGTACTTTACTTTCCATCTCTTCAGAAGGCTTGAATCTCCTGAACCACAATGTAGCTCTTCATCAAGCAGGAATATGATAACACGAAATTGCTGCAGACAGAAATGTCAGCTAACTCTGCCATGAGGGCCTCTGCCTGCTGCTGTTGCAAATGCACACACGCCGAAGTTTAACAGCACAGTACAAAAAATCTTTTCACCTTCTTTGTTGTAGGGCCTCCTCAACAGCTATTCAGTTTTCTTCCACATATATATATATATATATATATATATATATATATATATATATTCTGATTATTTTTGCATTGGACATGCAGGTACTTGATTTCCTTTATTGACAACTATGGCAATATTTTTGGAGTCTCTAACACAAGGTTTCAGGGAATCAGAGGAGACTTGCTTGCAGTACAGGCTCTCCGGTATCCAAGCAGGGAGGAGAAAAAACACAGAGGCACTGGATTCCTTATGCCCTTTTCTCTCTGGTGGCAGCTGAAAAACAAGCTGCAGCTCAGTCTTCACTTCCAGGCAGCTCCAGTACTGCCAGGATCCCTAAAGAGACACTGAGGATTCAGGCTACGAGTGCCTTAACATTTCCAGTATAAACACCAGAACGCTGTTGTTTAAAAAAAAGAAATTCAATTTTATGAGTGCATCTTAATACATCAGAACAAGGCATATTTTTATTTGTTTGGGTTTATTCTCATTTCAAATATCTTTTCCTGTTTTGCTAGCTCGTAAAAAATCAAGGTCATATATTCTGTGGTAAAATCTGACACAGTTCCATCAATTGCAAGGAGACAACTCTATTTATGCTGCTTGAGGCTCTGACCCTTTTAAAGAAGCTTCACGTGTCAGAAACGCTTTGAGCATACCTTGATGCAAGGAGAAGAAATACGTATTTGGGATTCATGGTTTAACTCTGCATGATAATGTAACTCATATTGCTTTCATGTACCCTGATACCAGTTTATTGAAAAATTATAACTGCCTTCATTTTATCCCTTCTCTGCTTGTCGCAATGCAATATTTCACGTGTATTGATTATATTCAGAAGTATCCAAGTGATGATTTCTTCTCCTTTGTTATTCCTGTATTTCACACCCTGTAAGACTTGATCTGAAACATGTTTATTAAATGTGACAGCTGGGAACATAAGAACCCGACCACTATGAAGATGTTATCTACCTTGCCGGATTGTGGTCCTGGAAGTGTTCTGCTTCAGGCTAGGCTGCCTCTTGCAAGATTTTGTGACCTGAAAAGTCATTATTACACAAATGTGTCCCTGGAAACATTGATAACAAAATTGGTAGAAAAATTAAAAATTAAAAAAAATTGGCTAATTTTTAAGTCATTTTTTGTCTACAGTTTTGAAAGGAAATAATTTTGTGTCTCCAATACAATTTGCTAATGTTTTCATACAAAATGTTCTCTTCTCTTCCGTCTAGTATTCCCTCTTTCATATCCTTTTTATGTCTCCATATGTCCTTTCCCAGTCTTAGCACAGTACTAAGCAAAGGAAAGAAATAACAGGAGAAAAAATTAAAAGTGCAGAAATCAGGTTTTTAAAGGAAAAGGACAATGAAAAAAAACTTGTACATTATCTCCTCTCCTGCTACACAAAAAGCAGAAAATTGAGATGAAAAAGAGACAAAACACTCTTAAAAAGTCTTTAGCCAATAATTTGCACATTAATTGTAATTAATTAATGGCTTTAGTTCCTCCTCCCACCACCACTGCCTTGGGGGCATAATTTCATTCTGTCCTCCGTAGAGGCACGAAGAGGGGGAGAGCAGAATGAGGAGGCTACGGCCCATCTCTGCAGTACAGACACAGGGCATGGGTCTCGCATTAAGTAGATGAGTGTGGGGAGAAACGACCCCCCCTGGCGAATCTCAGCACCAGAGTTAAGCTCTTCTTCCCCTTTCACAGTAGTTGGGAAGGAAGAGTAGGAGTTGGTGGCACATTCAGCTGAGAGGGATGTAAACCCACTCTGCGGCACTGTGTGGTCCTTCATCTGCAGTCCTGTTTTCCCACTGGTGACAGTACCAGTGGTTTTGCGGTCAGAGGGATTGCTGGCCAAAAGTGAGCTTTGTTTGGTACAAAGAGATTCACAGGAGCGGGCCAGCCTGGAGTTAGGTACAAGGAGATTCACGCTGCATCCAGGGCCAGCCTGGACTTAGAGCAGATAAAGGGGATCATCCAGGCATTCCTACAGAGATGTACCAAGGACATGGGTTGTCATGCTGCATTAGGAAGGCAGCTTTGACAGAGACACAGTGGTTCTTGCTCTAAATGCAAATGCTTCATTCATGTTTTGAACAGTGCTATACACTCTGAGTAGTGCTGGTAACAGAGGTAGTTCCAGATCTGAAACAGAGTACCAGCCAACAAGGAAAGGAGACTGATGCTCCTCATCCGGGGGAGAATTGTGCTAGAACTTGAGTATATATCCACTGGGCACCAAGAGCGTAGTCCAGCTGTTCCTATACTTCACGTGAAGCAGCAACCAGTTTGCAGCACTGCAGGGGAAAAGGAAAGGTACCGTAGAGCTAGTTATTTTGGAATTACATATCAGCACATAAGGAATGTTTTCAACTTCACCTGCTCTCTGTGATAGTAATTATTCCACTGCTAAACAGTACCAAACATTTCTAAAATGTATGAACACGGCTGTGCACAGATCTATGGATGGTAGGAGAGACAGAAGCATGAATACTTCTCAGCAGAAACCTAAAAGAGAAGTGATGTCCTCTCCCTGTGCCGAAAAGCGGGCAGGTCTTTGGTTGGAGGAAGATAGGAAGGTCTGAAAAGCTTTTATGGTTTTACTGTACTTGAGAGGATTTCTGTCAGGGTCCTGAGAGCAGTAATAGGCCTTAACAACCCCGACCACCCTCAGCTGGGGGCTCCACCCACACCCGTGGGCTCTACTTAAGCTCAGCCCTGAGGCATTTGTTCTTACCTGAAATATGCTGGAGATGTGCTAGTCTACAGCTACTGCTACAAACACCATTGACCTGGACCTCAACTCATGGACTGAATTCCTGGCTTGACCTAAGACCTTCCTTGTCTCTGTGGATCCCCAGTTGGCGATACTGCTGGGAGAGATGGGCTAGCAGAATAAGGAGTGAGTAGCACAGGTGAAATAGCTCGCATCACAAGGCCAGTGGTATCTTGGATCTGGTCTTGATACCAAGTGACACTTGATAGTGCCGGACTGTAGAGCAGTTCCCACAGGTATAGTTAGGAAAGGGAACAACTTGATCAGAGTAGCCATCTCTCCAGAGGAGAGCTCTGGGACACTTACGGCTGTGCTTGAGGCATTAGGTGTTGTATATCAGTCTGTTTGGTCTCCTTGGAGGTCTGGGGGCTAGGACTGTCTCTTGAATAAAGCATGAAATCATTGGAACTAGAATGTTTAGTTTAACTCCTCCAGATCTCTAGATGAGATTGAGACAGTGTTGTATTAGTAATGCTTTAAAACTTGATCTGCAGCTCTTGCCTCTGATGAAGTGCTGGCAAAAAGTTTGTGTAAGTGTACTAGAAGAACAGCTTAGAAAACTTATGCTACAGTTAACTTTTCTTCAGGGAAAGTATTTCAATGTGACTGGCAAGTTCTCAAATCTAGAAAAAAATGGTCAAAGTTGTTAAGGGTGGTTAGGCATTTCATGGGCAATAAAGCAACTGCAAACTGGATATGCAGCTCTCGCTTATCTCCTATAAACTCTTCAGCTGATAATACTGTACTCTAACCATCCTGGATTCTGTTTCTGCAACTGATTCCTACCTCTGTACAGGGAAATGTTCTGGAGAATCGTTCTATGCAATACTGCTCATGTTTATGCAGAGCTAGTATGTCACGGCGAGGCTTGACTGTGAGCTCAAACAGCTTCTGTAAATGCTAACTTCCAGCTGGGTGAGGCTTCAGAACGTCCTACATTTCCTATTATGTTAGAAAAAAGAAGGGATGAACACTTCAGTGATGGATTTGTTAGGTGTTTTCACTGTTACAGCCTGATCTTGCTCCCTTCCCACACCTATTTCTGCTCCAGCCAGCTCTGCTGAGTATTGCTGACTAATTCTTATATGGGTGACTCAGAAGAACTCATTCTGGTTCAATATTTCACTAGGTAATTATAGGGTACCAAAGTTGTTATTGATGTTGGTGCAATGCAAAGATATCTCATTTCTCCATGTTCTGTCAGAACAAATGTTATTGCTACAAATGACATTTCTGTACAAAGTCATACAAATGTAGCTGTTTTCTCCTGCCACTGCTGTTCATTTTTACCTTCCAAGTAACTGTTTACACTTTAGAAGATAAAGTGAATCCATCTGTGTTTTGCAAGTAACAGGACCAAGCGTATGGTAGAGGTCAGTTGTAGACAGTATATGAAGCCATAGGAGTCAAGAAAAGCAGTAAAAACAGCTGCCACCGCACCGCCGTAATGATGACAGACATCAGATTCGATGTTTAGCCAAATGCTTGTTCCAGACATTTTTGGAAGGAAGCGCCAATGACTGTCAGACACCCTCAGAAAAGCAGAATGCTGGGAACGTTTGATTACTTGCTGTAAATACGAGTAAAGGAAGTGTTAAAGGATGTAAGTGTAATGCTGTGCTGAAATGAGCAAAAGGGTGAGGCAGAAACGCTGCTTTGACACGTGCTGTGTTGCAGGACTCTAAATTTGGTACCAACAAAGTCCAGATTTTCTTCACCTCTCCTCTAGACAGAGGTCTACTTTGACTTAGTAGGGTTATAGCTGAAGTCTTCTTTACCTCCAAAACTTCTCTGTTCCTCACTTTCTCCACTGAATTGAGTCAAGCATCTTGCTCATCACTTACAGTCTGTTCGTGATCCAAGTGTTGTATTTCACTTGGCTTTTGTATTAGGGGGCTTAGTGAGCCTGCAGCCAAACTGTCAGTTCTAACGTCTTTGGTCTTTGCTGGTGAACAGAGGTGGGCTACATGATTTTTAGCTCGCTCTTCCTTTACACAGTATGGGTGTTATCCACAGCTTCAACAGAGGACTATGTCCAACTAACCAACTTTAAAACTTTCATCCCCAGCCTGATCGTCTTCACAGAGCACCCAGAAACGAAAATGTTTGAAGTAAAACTGAGAATTTGGGATCTCTGTTATGTATCACGGGTCAAAATGCTACGCATCAGGTTTACCCTTGGAGTATTTTGTATACAGTCTACAGACTTCTCATATTGCCACGGTGGTTCTAGCAGGGCTGGTATTCACAGCCAGCTCATTTTCATGGGTATAGACACAGGAAAGATCTGTCAGTGATAATCTGATGTAGTTGATGCAATCACAGCTACGCTGATACACTATTCACACCTTATTCTGTCCTGTGAATGCTTTCCTTATGATGTAGTATCATTTTGCGGGATGCAGGCAGACCACCCATTCAAAAATCATCTGAACCTCAAACAAGGCAGTACAATTGAGTCACTCATGAAGGCTTGTCACCAGACTTGCTTTTTGCTCACGTTTTTTTTTGGAAGAAATGTGGGTAAAGGCTCTTTGCCTTCTTCAGTACTCTAACTTTGGGCAGCTGAATATGTCCCAGGGCAAATCAACAATGATCCATACAAAGAGCATTAGTGCAAGTCACAGACTGGTTAATCATGCGGAGTTTATCAGGTACATATGAGTGTCTATTGTTAGATGCCTCTACTTGTATAGGAATTTCCAGATTCTTCTGATATGGCAATAATAAACTCTTAGGAAAAAATGGTCTGAAAAGAAAAAGGCATGTCTAGAAAGCTGTTTTTTAATAAAAGAAAAATATTTAACTGCATATATTGCATGTAAGTCACATGAAACAGATGTAGCAATTCATTGTCAATACATCTCTTTTGAAATGCACTGGACACGTAATTCTGTATTTCAATTTATAGGTGGGTGATAAAGAAATTTATCATCAGTAATATGGACTTGATACAACCATTATTTCTGTGACCCAAAAAAGAGTATTTAATATTTTTCATTATAAATCATAGCGTTTATTAGTGTGTTTGCTAGGTGTGCTGTAGCTCAGAGTGGCAGGCTGCTGAATATGGGTTTTGGTCACTGACTGCAGTTTAACAAAAAACCCCTTCAGAGTACGTATATCAGTAAGCTTAAGCATAAACGTGTCCCTGTTCACCACGGCCCTTGCTGAATCAAGATCTCTAGTTCCTACAACTTCAATATCTTTGGCATGCTGCGAGATTGTTATTATTCCCCAGCAGTTAAATACTACCCTGTAATATAACAGGAAATTTATTTCAGCTTTTTCATCATTACATCTTCATTGAGTGTGTTATGGCCCCTCCCTTTTAAAACTTGTTGGCATGTTACATGGCAGATCCACGCCTGTCTCTGAGTTATGCCATGACAATTTACCTGCAATTATTTCTTTTTTTATTTCTTTGTGATTACAATTGTTATTCCAGTCTAGTTTACTCATTGCTTTAATTCCATGCTCATCATTTAGGTACTGTTGAAAGCTAATAGCATGATCACTGCTCTGTTGTAAATAGGACAAGACGTATTAGATGTCCTAAGGAGTTTATAATTGAAAATGGATTGACGACTGTAGTTAATGCATTGCATTCCAAAGTAACCCTTACTGGGTTTGTTTTTTCTGCTGACTTCCAAGTGTTTGACAAACTGATTTCAATTTTAGAGCACTAGGTCTGCGGTTCATAACTACTCACAAAATAACTGCTCTGCAGCTTATATTGCCAGCTTTCTGTTTGTCGGTTATTGATATTAATATTTGTACCTTGGATTTCCATTGCTACTTTCATGGGGATGAAAGAGATGTGGTAGATGAGCCATGTAACAATTTCTGCTCCCTCCTTGGATATCCAGGGGTGTGATTTCACATCATATCCTTTCTGATTTATAATCTCCTGATAAGGGCAGCCTTGTCCTCAGCCTCTCTGCGTTGAATATGGTGGCCTGCAGTCTCACTGGCAGGAGATCACCTTGTTCATCTCAAAGACAAGAGGTTCGTTTTCTTGTTTCTGCAAACTGATCTGATGCAACCCATGGCTGCAAAACCTCTATTTGATGCAATGAAAATAGTGGGAGGGTACAGCCAAGAGAGGAGAGATGAGAGACTGCGGTTAGACAAGGTCAGGAATAATATTAAACTATACCACTAAGTCCCACTGAGATTATTAACATTATTTGTAGTTTAAAGGCAATTGTTCTAATGAGTTGCACCTCAATCCTTGACTAAGAGACTAAGAAATGGAGAAAGGGTTAATAACAAGTGAGTAGTGTAATTAATTATTTACTTACTTGTAATGGTGGTTTCCAGAATGCAATCTAAAGTCCAAGCTATAAGTAGACAAGAAAAGGAAAGGTTGTGTAACGTGTATTTCCTTGTGGGACAGTTCATTGTATGAAATCTGTATTTCTTGTAGAACACAGAATTCCATCCCAAGCAGGGAACAGAAGACTTTCTTCATCTTGTGGAAAGCAATCCCGTATTTTACAATTTTTGAAAGTTTTGTATCAGCAAGTGTTTTTGTTGCCATTATAATCTAGACTCGTATCTAGATTTCACGTATCTCATAAACTTGCCTCTCTTCAGAGAAGTAGGAATACCCTCAGGTCATAGAAGTTATCCCAAGGGATGAACACTGCAACCTTGCAAGCAGTCCCATGCATTATCATATTTCTTCATTGCTTTTCTGGATTTGCTTTTTTGCCTAATCTAATATTAACAGCTCAGATGAAGAATGCATTGATTTAGGAGAGTTTGGAGGAGCCTTGCATGAAGTGATGTAGGTATCCTAAAAATATATCGTGCTCCTTTCATCTGCAAATCTTTCTAAAAAAGGCATGTTGGAAAGGGGGCTGCCTCAGAGAGAGTTCCTGTGAATGCAGGAAAAGGCAAAAAGCTGGCACATGTAAAGAACTAGTAAGTGTAGAGAAGATTTATGAATGCCACTTGCCATATGTGCGTGCCAAGTAAAGAAATGCAGTAAAGTCTTTCTACCTTGTTATCTATGGGGTTTTTTCAGGACAAATACCTTTATCAGCTTCTCTTCTGGTGCATTTGTGTTTTCAACCATGTAGAACTATTTTTTTTTTCTTTTACAAAATGATTTGCAAAGCCCATTGCACTCACTGATTACTTATCTCCTTCCCTAGCAGAAACAAATGCAGGTAACTATGGAGCAAACAATGATTATTATTTCACTGGAATACCATTATAATTTCCACTCTGGCTGCAGATGGTTTCAGGTCTTGCGGCCAAGAAAAACAGCCTAAGTTTTGCAGCAAGAGAATAGATCAAAAAGGCCTCACTTTTTTTCAAGTTCAAAGCTACTTCTTAGATAATCTACAGCAGCTTCTCCTATGCGTTTTTTTTCAGTTTATGAAAAGCGTGCTGTTCTCAGACTAGAAAAAAAACCTAGCAAACCTACCTTGTACACTCAGTGCAGTTCTTTATGAGGCTAAAAAGATGTAAAGATTAGACACGTGTTATGAATCCCAGCCAGGAATCTGTCTTCATCCTGTGCCCAAAATTCTCTGACGAGCTAAAGATGTTGCTTCTGCGTAACGTTAGGCTCTCGTTTTCCCTAAGAATATTTCTGAATGAGACTGATTCTCCCTGTAGTGTTCAACTGGGCAAAGCTGCAGGCTTGCCCTCGTCACCCCCTTCCCTCCCACTTCTTCCCATTCATTTTTCTGACATACTTTCCATGTTTTCTCTTCCCCCCGCTCCCCTATTGTTCTATTTTTTGCATGTGTGTTTGTGCGTGATGCCAACGTAGCCTAATTAAATCTGATTGCACTGCCTAGGTAGCCTTCTACACAGCTTTCTCGGCAACATCCGATTCGGTTTAACTCAATGTTAACTATATGTGCACATGTCTTTCCGAAAGCGTGTCAAATGAGGCAGAGCCTAGGCTATATAAAACAAATGTGGTTCTAGCACATTCATCTTAATAGTGGATAAAATGAAATAAAATGGAACACCACAGCTGCTCTCTGCTCAACCTGTCCGATGTTTGGAATTGTAAATGCAAGCAAATATTTTGCAATTTTGGTATTTTTGTTGTCGTTTTAAGATTCAGGGACTCGTGTAGGTTCCTGAAGGAAGAAGGGGAGGTGAGGGTTAAGAGATTGCAAGTGCTGGAGCAAGGTGAGCGGTCAGTTAACGTTACAGGGCAAGGAGCAAGCTCCAGAAGAGCTGCACCCATCAGTGTGTCATTTTACTCCCCAAAAGGGGAAAGGCTCCCACTTATCAAGTGAAGTGTTCACCATCCATTCGGGGCTTGAAGGAAGCCCTGTTGGACTCGTGAACTTATTAATACCTCAGCAGTTGTGTTAATCTTTGAACTAAGTTTATTTTTATGCTAAGGGATAGTGAACAGCTTAAACCGGTATGATGTTCTTGCTTGTATGTTTTGCAAGGACAAGATACTAAGTTTGCACTAGATATTCTGGTTATGATGTTAACCCTCATCATCCAGCTGACAGGAGCAAGGGGTGGAGTGTGTAATTGATTTATATTCAAACAGCTGCAGTGCCCACCCTAGGGGCTGCTTCACGGGGCAAGGGGTGGAATTTTAATGAGTACAAATGGAGATTGGCATAAATTGAACCCCAGTAATCTGATCTGCAGGGGCAAGGGGAGAAGGAGTTTGAGATGGGTGGTAAATTCAGGCTGTGGTGATGTTAATCCCAGTAACTTGTCTCCCAGAGGTGAGAGGAGGGTAAGCGCATGTGTGTTTTACTGAAGTGTTGTGACAAGCCCTTACAATGTGATTGTTGGGGACAAAGGGTAGAGTTTATAAAGAAAATACATTAAGATTGTGATGATGTTAACAGTAGAGTTTATAATGTATTTATAAGAACATGGGTGCCCCTGAGGGGGATGGTGGTCTACACCAGGGCACAGATGCCTCCAAGCGAACTGTGGATGGTCTGTGCTGGAGCAGAGGAAGAGAAGTCAAGTGTGGCAGGAGCAAAGTGTAAGGTATACAACCCCAGCCTACAGAGCTGTCCACCTCCTCACCAGAGGAATTGAGATGGACAGAGAGTGTGACCTGCTGCAAAAACTGGGGAAGCTGGGACAAGGGAGAAGGAAGAAAGAAATGTTTGGTTTAAGTTGAGCCTAGGGCATAAGGAAGAAAAGGTCTTAAGTGTTTGCACTCCTTTTCCCCTCAACTAAATTACCTGATTTCATAATCAGAAGTCGGTGTTAATTTGCAATAAATGGAATGAAATACAGATTCCCTGGGTCAAGGCTTTTGTCTGTAACCTTGCTGAAGGACCAGCAATACTCTGGTGAAATGGAAGAACAAAGGGTAACAAGAAAAGCTTTGAGTAGGAGGCCCTGGCTATCCAGAGGACATGGATCCAAACTAAAGAACCGATGAAAGAGCAAGGAAGCTGAGGCAAGGATGTGTTTACTAGGATAATCACTTTGCCTAGACCATATGTTTCTTCTATTCCTTGACTAAAGAGTCAAACGCAGTCGTGTGAGGTTCGTGTGACACTTCTGTGTATGTGCCTTTGTGACGGCGTGTGTATGTTTGTTTACACCTGTAGCACATCTGGGAAATTAACTGTAAGCCAAACAAATTGCATCTCAATCATGTGTTTGGAGTTGGAGTATGCTTAAGAGCAGGGACTTGGGAAGTGATGTGAGTGCAATGGTTCCCTAACTGGTCACCGTTTTAATGGCGTGGTACCTCAAGAAAAGGTGTCTTTTGTCTGGCTCTGAACTTTTTAAACTTCCAGTCAATGCATCTTACAGTACTATTTGCTACTAGCTTAATTATTCATCTAATATCGCAATTCTTCTCTGAATGAAGCTTGTTAAGAGATCGTATCAGGTCTCTTCACATGTTTATATTATGTGATGGAATCGAGGCATGCTCTCCAGTCCTCAAGTCATCTCTATCTTATCCTAATACCTTCTTTTTTAGAAATAGGAACACAAGCAGATTATCTGCTGCCTTGCAATTGGGAAAGGGAACAGTGAGGAGAGAATGATCTTTGAACTTTTCACACGGGAGCCTGGGTATTTGGATAATACTAGACTTAGGTTAGAAATATCCATAGTTCTTAGATTTACTTGTGTCTCTGTGATATAATGCAGATAGGTCTTTCTAAGAACACTTTTTAAAGTGGGTAGGTTCTTCCTGCAAGAGCAAGGAGATGTCTATGTCTATTTAGCATCTTAAAAGATCCTGGTCCTTCACAGAACTTTATTTGAATGTTTTGGGGAAGGGCGAATCAAATGAGCTGCTTTTGGCATTAAACGTCAGTGCTTGGAACCATCCCTTCCCCTCAGCAGGAAATGTAGCTTCTGTTATTCACTAGCTACACAGGTAGCATAAGCATTACTCTGAATATGAAAGGAGCTCAAGCTAAATGCCTGAAGAAGCTGGTGTGAATTTTCCCTTCTGGATACGTCTGCATGGTGTGGTGCAGTGCTGTGTAAAGACATTCTTATTTCCATGCGGAGTCCCACTGAACTCAGTGGTTCTATATTTACAGTCTGTTTGAAGCATCAGGTCCTCAGCTTTGGTTGTTAAAAATATATAGATACTCCACTGTAGCCTAAGTTAAAGCAAGATTGGTATTTTTGATATGTACATAACGATGCAGCTAGACTTCATTGTTCTGAATTCTTCTACATTTACACACTTCTGTGTTTGCCGGTATGACCTACAACAGAAACACACTGAAGTGACTGCAGAGCGTGAAAATATTACAGAAATACGTGAAATTAAACATTTCTGTCAAAGGTTTAACACATTGTGGTGTGTATTTGGGAAAAAATATATTGTGATTTAAGGCTATCATCTCATTTAAATTAAATTGCTGGAGGAAAGAAGAAAGGAATTGAGAATGCAGAATTAAAATCTGCTTTTCTGGAGGTTTTCTGCACTGGAATGCATTTCAGCAATATACCTGAAGCACAGAATTGCTATGATCTTCCTTGTTGAAGGAAAGGAGCTTCATCCAAAATATCTCTCATGAATGTCATAAAAGTCACATTTACTATTCTGGTATATTGTCATGAATGTGTCCTAGATGCAAAAATCGTATTTGATCTCTCCGCAGATTCACTGTCGTGGGAGTAGGATCAGGCTTTCGTTAGATGTTTTGTTCTGCACTCCGTCTGTCCGTCTGCACCTCCCTCTCACACTCTCTTCAATCTTTCTGAGCAATTTTCTCTCTTCCTGCAGGGCTGATTGAAATGATCCTTTGAAGCAACCAGCTTTGACATTTGGAGGAAAAAAAAAAAAGAAAGGATGCTCTAATTAAGCAAAACATCAGCTAAAGCTCAAGCGAAAACATAAGATTCTGATCAGTTCTTTCATGTATGCTTGAGAACTGCACTACGTTAGCAGAGGGGCTCATTAGAGGGTGCTTACAGAAAGCCCAGATTATCAAGCAGAGACACCCACAAGTGATACCCAAGATTGTATGTAAGAAAATGAAATATTCAACAACTTTCACATGACACATGTTGTGACCTACTGTCCAAGCAGTTCAGAAAAAGAGAAAACTTTTGTTTGCGCTGGGGCCATTAAACACCGTTCCAGAAGTGACAAGGGGCTTGGAAGGGTGTGTGCCGCCTTCACTGTTGGTTTCGCTGAGAGCTAAGCCTCTGGGTCCAGGCACTTGCACATATGTGTGCTTAATTGTACTTGCGTGACATATCAAATGTATGGTAAGATTATTTTTTTAAGAAAAAGAGCTTTTAAAGACCATGGTCCTCTGTTTTTCCATGGTGTTGTGAGCACCTTAGGAGTTTGTAGGCTGAGGAAGTCTGAAAGTACAAGCTTCAACTTGTACCCCCATGTCTTACGGCCACCTGTTATAAAGAGCTGAATTTAGATGTCGTAAGAGATGAGGCCGGCATTTCTGCACAGAAAATGCCCGCAGCTCACTGTTTCGGCTGTGCTGACATTGTTAAGATAGCGATTACTTTTGTTGTGAAAACAACACCCACACTATAATGAGGAGATGTTCCGAGCCTAACCTCAGAGAGTCTCTCTGCAAGGCAGGGCTGGGGAGGGAGGGTGTCGCAGGCCAGTGGGCTCAGCCCAGCCGTGCCACGGCACAGCCAGTTCACAGAAGCCGCTTCGTAACAGTGGTGAGATACAGCTTAAAAATGAATAATTGTGGCATGCCCACACACTGCCTTTTGAAAAGCTGTTGAAGTGGAACGATAGAAATCGTTTGCATTGCTTTACTCACTTTTCTTTTTTGCTGAGTGAGGAATAATTTTCTGCAGTGAGGTTGTGCACTGCTGAAGTTTTTTTTCCAAAGCTTTCTCAATTAATTTAGCGCTGTTGGGTGAAAATGCTAGAAGAGCAAGATGGGTGGATCTCACAAAAGCCCCTGTTTCAGCATCCCTGAGTTTTGGGTGTACCTGATTCCTGGCACGGATGGTTTTCATTTAGTCATAGGGGTTTTTGCTCTGGGCCTGCAGACAGCTACGTGCATCCTTAAAAATACTACCACAAGTCCTCCTGTTGGCAAGCTGGACACTCACAGGATGCAAAACGGATGAAATGAGCACGGAGGCAGGAGGAAGGTCACAGCTCTTCGGCAGGACTGTGAGTCAGTTGCCTGTGTTAATAACGTGCTAGTGCAGGAGAGAGATTTTGAGAACTGATTGCATATGGGCATGGTACTATGGTGTGAACACTTTTCCCTGTAAGAATCCACGGCTTTTATCTTGTAGTGGCGATTTGTCACCAAACACTGTCCTAAGGGACTGGGCACATTTAGCCTGGATGCTTCAGGTGGTTCTCTCCAGATGTTGCTGACTTTGCCTGCCTTACAGCATGGGTATGATGCTCTCTCCCCATGGGCTGCAGAAGGAGCCTCCTCAGTTAGCTTAGAAGGAGAGCCAAGTGTTAGGAGGGCAGTCCGTGCATTCATGTTAGCAGGTTCTTGTGTCTTGTTGCTCTTGCAAGGATACCTTGCAGAAGTCTTGCTGCTGGGGCTGAGTGAGAGAACCTCTTCCCTCAGGCAACAACTGTTTAGGAACAGGATTTACCGATGAACAGGGGTGCTTTTCTGGGGACAACAGACTGGAGAATTCCTGACCATTCTAGTCAGTCTCAGTTTCAACATGAGGCAACACGGCACATGTGTATGTGGAACAGCTTCTATCCACATGGCAGTTATGGTGGTGCTTTAGAGATCTTCACAGTCTAGTTAAGAGTTGAGAAAGATGTGGCTGCCTGGGTGGGAATTATTTCCTCATGCACAAGTACAGAGTACGCTAAAAAAAAAAAAGTGTTTTTGGAAAAAGACAGACTCTGAAGTACTAAAATCTTGAACTGCTGGCAGAACAAGGAAGAGCCTGTTCTTTACTCCTTCAGTCATCAGGCTTTTGTTGACAATTATTTTGGCACGCATAACACACACATACACACACACACACACACACACACTATGATTGACCATACATTTATGCAACCTCCTGAAAAAAATGAGGATTGTGCTGGGGTTTGATTCTGTAGCCTTCTCTGATGCCCAACATGACAGAAAGTGAGATTTAATAGAGTAGGTCTTGTGTTCCTTTGCTTTTAAATACATGTGTTACTTTCATATCATTCTCCCAGAACACTTACTGGCAGCAGATATGGAGATACCATTTTAAAGTTGACTCCTTTGATAGCTTCAATCAGATCTGACAAGGAGTGTGTTCCCAACAGATATTTGTTGGGGCTTCTTGGCTAAAGCATCTTCCCAATCTTTTGACAAATCCAGTGTCTCAGCACTGTGAATCTCACACCCACCACCCCCAAAATACTGTCAGAGCAAGTGGCTTTCTTTAGAAATGTCCTCTTTCCAAGTTTTGTACTCTGAAAGTTCCTCTTCAGATTTACTAAGTCTAGCTTGTGGGAGGATCTGATGAAGTCTTCCCTGTTTATCTTCATCTGCAGTTGTTCCCGCCCTGCAGATTTGGCTGCTGATGCCGAACTGCATGCACCCCTCTAGCCTGCCTGCCTGTATTAATGATGCTGGAAAGCGAGTTTCCCTGTGCTGGTCCTGTGAGCAGGACCTTGTGCTGCAGATGCAGGACGGAGCGCCTGCATCAATACCACAAGCAAAGGCCAGGAAGCCAAGCCTAGCACAGTTCAGAGAGTAACAAATATTAATTGCCATCTGCTGACTATCAGTGACAGACAGTATCTATTTTGTTTGTTCTCCCTTCGTAGATTATCTCCCTGTAAGAAGAGAGTAGTTGGGTGAAGAGGCCTCTGGAAGGAGAAGGGATGCTCTTTCCCTTGCAGAGCAATTCAATCTGCCCAAGGGAGAGAGACATCCAGATTATGGGGTGGATCAGGAGAAGTAGCAGCAAGGCTTTAGCAAGGCAGCAATTTGCAGCACAAGGAAGTGAGAGACCGGTGAGAGAAGCAGCCAGCACACTTTGAGCTCTGTGCTGATGTAAGAGAAAAAAATCTTAGAGAGCTGAGGGGACTCTGCAGATGGTTACAACCCACAAAAAACTCCGAAATATTGAGAGCATTGAGAGCAATGGCTTGCCTGTCTAGGATACAATGGGCAGAGGAGATCTGTTTATAAGCCATTTACACTACTCCTCTGTCTTACCTAGTCACTTGGCATCTTCTGGTCTAAATAGTCAACAAGTTAGATTTTTGGTCTAATACAGACTGGCTTTTTCTGAATTTGACACTTTCTAGGTTGTCTTTGAGGAGCTTCCTTGAAAGAAAAGGTCTCAACAGATCTGTTTCAAAGCTCGGGCTAGTCTGAGATCCCATCACACAATCCGGTGGTTTTCATAGAATGAGTTAGCAATCTGACCTGAGTTAAATTGAATCATCATAGCAGTAAATCACACTTAGTTCTCGTGTTACCAGACTTAACAGAAAATCCTGAGACTGAATCATCAGATCACCACGAAGATAAGGTGCTTTTCCATCCTCTCTGCCTTGTCTCAGCAGATCTGCTCTGAGATGCACCGTGGGGCTTCCTCTGCCTGGGTGGAGGGACTTCATTTTCGCAGAGCAGTGGATGCTTCAGTTCTCTCCTTCGTCAGGGTATTGTACATCTCTAACACTGAGAAACTGCCTCCCAAAAATGTATCTTCAGGTTTTGCAATGTTTTGGGGTAGGTTATGCTTTCCTCTGACCAGGGGAGTAGAGGGCAGTGGCAGAGGTCTGGACAGGGGGTCAACTGAAGTGTGTGATGGAAAGAATAACACTTCCTTGTGTGGCTTTTTTTTTCTGCCCATCTCTGTTCAGCTGTCACCCCTCAGTGCAGGAACTGTCTTGTGTTTTGTGACTGTACGATGCACATTGACAGTCTCACTCTGGGTTGAGGTTGCTGGAAGGTGGTCTGAAGAGGAAAAAGGGGCATTTCTTTTCTCTGACTTTGGCAGATCAGGTGTACTGCTGTTGTGCTGCCCCAGGTAGGCCAGGTGGATGCTTTAGCCGTATTGCCTCTCTCAGATGCTGGCCAGCAAATGAAACCCTGCGAGGCAGAAGTGCATGTTAAGCCTCCCTGAAGGTTGGTTCAGAAGCTCTGTTCTCCCTTTCCTTCTCCACCACCCTCCATGGACTGAACATGTCCTGACCAAGGCAGAAGCATATGCTCCTCTGTTTCTTTGGGAGTCAGCAGAACTACAAGATTTGCCTCTGGTGCTCCACACAGCCTACCCCACTCTCTGGGTTTTAGACTTATCACCAGCCTTAAGCTTTGGCAAAGGCAGAGGAAAATTTTTTGCAGAGAAGGAGGAAACTCTTTTCTGCCCAGTATTCACAAATGTGCTGGTGTATATTAAGTCTATACTGTCCATGTGAGAAAGAAGCACAGTAAAAGGAAAATAGGTACCTCCCACAGGAAAAAAATCATAATCAGCATGCAGCTGAACTTGAAAAATGTTATACAATATCATTCTGAATCTCTTCAGTGGGTTTGTAGCTGGTCTAACCTGTATTTTACATCATGGAATCTTCCCCTACATATTATTCATTAAACAAAGGTATTTATTAGAGCAGAAACTGCAGCACGTGGCATAGATAACATCTCTAGCGTAGGGAAAAAAAGCTCTAACTGTTCTTTAGAACACACCTTGCTTTTGTGCGAATGGCAGGTAATGCTCCTTCAGTGGCAGGGACAACACATTCCTGGGGAGTGCGCTGAGGGTTTCCACTGTCAGAGCCCTTAGGAGCCAGCAAATGCCCTACTACTGCTTCCACCCACCTCGTCCATCTATGACTGTTGCTCTTAGTATGCTTTTCTGCCTTGCTTTTCTGCGTGTTCCATGCAGCGGGCTTTCAGCTGCTCCTGAAGGGAAGCCTTTTGAATTGGTGCCTTTCGCTTACTTTTTCATGGGCTCCAGAGTGTCTCTGATTTTAAGGGGTCCGCCCAAAGGTACAAACAAAAAGGCCATCATGCTGGCAAGTGGGCTTACATTTGGCACGTAGGAGGCTNAGGGAAGCCTTTTAAATTGGTGCCTTTCGCTTACTTTTTCATGGGCTCCAGAGTGTCTCTGATTTTAAGGGGTCCGCCCAAAGGTACAAACAAAAAGGCCATCATGCTGGCAAGTGGGCTTACATTTGGCACGTAGGAGGCTGTAGAGTCACTTGGAAGGCTTTACAATTGCACAGCTAAACGGAGATTGAAAACCTCAGTTTAGATGAAAGCAGAAAGGGTTACTATACTTGTACCCACATATGTTTTGGCTGCCTGATAACGGCTGTATCGGAGCAAGGCATTCTCCAAAGGAATTGGCACACATAGGCAGTGTTTACCATTCTGGTGGCACACAAGCCTTTCTTCCAGTTATCTGCGTAGGTAGTTCGTCTTTCGGTATTGATAGGATTTCTTCTCTTTTAAATTTCCTTGAACTGTCTCTCTTCAAGGTATCAATAAGAGAAATTCCTTAATGACTGTACGTTGTTCCATGATCAAGGATATTTCTATTCTGCAAAGCTGTTCTGTGTAAATTTCATGATGTTTTGACCAGGGAGCTGAGCTGCTCACGACAGAAAAGCTGTCCTTTAAGCAGGACGTGCCACTGGACCTTTTGAAAACGTAAAACTTGCCAACGTTGGATCTTGACTGAGTAGCAAACTACCTACTAAATTCTGTTTTATACAACTCCCAAAGTCTTCAGCCATTCCCCAAAAGCAATAATGCTGATGGACAGCTGGAATTTTCTGTTTACCTTTATTGCTCCTCTCCCCCAAAGTGACCTATAGAAAGGTGTCTGTAACGATGCCTCGCTGCCTTATGTAGCCAGTAGAGGCCAGCAGCTTAAACTCAAACTCTAAACGCACACATATATAAGATTTGAGTTAATTTGTATTTGCTGTGGAGAAAGGTCAGCTACGTGTGCTGCTGCAAACAAATGCTAGCCAAAGGATAAATGAGATGGAGTGGATCTAAACAGTCCTAGGCAGCCAGTCATTATGCAAGCAATGTATCTGGATACATTAAGAGAGATCAAACATTTTATTTTTTCTTTATTTGGAAACAGACGTGGCTGTGCAGAGACAAATAGGATATGCTGTTGAAGTCTTACAGGAATTTCAGATCTTTTTATGGTAATGTTTTTGAAAGAACTGTTACAACAGTGGGTATAAGAGAGCAAATATGTCTGAATTATAATTTCATTACTATTAGTCTAGCATCAGTTTTGCAATGTTATTTATTAAAGTAATTTTGGTATATGGATTTTAAAGAAGATATTATTATTCCCTACAGCATTACTAGTGTGCTGCTATTAATATTTAAAATCTGTTACACAGGACTACTGTGCGTTTGATCTTCAGAGTATTAAAACCAGTACTTAAAAAATAAAACAGATTCTCTTAAGGAAGAGCTTCAGCAGTGTAATAAGCAAATTGTTTGAAAAAACACATCAGAAAGTATAAAGTGAAAAGTATTAAAATGGAAATATTTTTGTAAGAGCTTGGAATCACTGTAAATAATACATGCGGGTTCTTTAGCAAAACGTTTTTCCTTAAAGTCTCTTGTCATTTCACACTTGCTTCTGAGTGTCTCTTTGTTCTGGGAAATTTAATCACAATAATTATGTACCATCTCTTCTTTGAGAAAGACCCTTAGCACATAAAGTTTTAATGATATTATGAGGTGTAAGAATCACTTTTGCGATCAGGGAAATGCAGCCAGCGCTGGCGTGGAACGTGGCAACTGCTTAGTAGCAGGGCAAATGTGCTACATGGCATCATGGTCAGGGAAGGAACAGTTGAATTGGATCCAGCGGTGAAATAAACAGTGGTTCCAATTTATTCATCACTTAAAATCTTAGAAAGGATGGCCAGAGAAGTCCTGTAACCTATTCCCTGGACCAGAGAGAGTTACTGATTCAGAAGGGCAAGACTATGACAGCAAGAAACCACCTGCATCGTTCCCTGCAGTACCTGCAGCAGAGCAGTGCAGAAATGTGTTTTACTCCCTGCAACAGTTTCAAGATGCAATTTTTTTTTTTCCTGTTAGAGTTGTTCTGCTTTGAGGAAGTCATCGGATACTCCGCGTGGCCAGTACCTGCAGACTAGTGAGAGGCAGCGGCATTCTAGACATATGTGGAGCACGAGGGAGGTTTGAGAAATGGAGGGGGCGGAGGGGACAGCAGGGTCTGCAGCCCTATTGCACGGTAAGGAAGAGCGAGCCTCTCTGCAGCCGTTGCCAATAGGGG
>VZSC01013066.1:233842-279268 GCA_013398225.1 Steatornis caripensis
CCCTCCCCGCGGGCCGGGCTGGGCACCCGGCTCCTTTCGCCGGCGGCGCGCACGGTGAGCGGGGGGCGGTGGGGCCGGCACCTGCGGGCGGCGAGGGCCGCGCAACCTCCCGGTCTCTGCCCTCCCTGGGACTCGCCGCGGAAAATCGGGGAAGGGAAAGTGGGTCAGTCCCCGTCCCCCACGCCGCGGCGGGGTGCGGCGTGTCCCCGGGCGGCTGGGGGCTGTGGGAGCGGCTCCGGGGACCCCCGTTGCCCCCCCGAGGGCCGTGCGGCGGCGGGCGGGCGGGGGCTCCCGGTGAGATGGGTCGGCCTGCGGGGGGACCGCCCGCGTGCACTCGGGGGGCTCCCGGCTTTGTTTATGCCCGTGAGGTGCGATGAAACGCAGCCCTCCTAGCCGCTTCGATGATTTACGCTGATTCCAGACTTCGGGCTCGCGGTTTTTGCACGCGACGCGGACGTTAAATTAGTATTTGTTCGGACACTCATCCCCCCCCCGGACCTCATAAACCTGGTGATATAACTTAAAAGATGCTGCTATTTCTATCCACACCTCTGGCTATTTGTGTGTAATGCTGCTGCTCCCTTTGGTCACCTAGTGCAGGAAAATGAAGTGAGATGGAAGTTAGACAAGGTTCTGTCGGTAGGATAGCCCCCAAGACCTGTCCCCTCCTGCGAGGCATANGTAACTGGAGTTGACTCTAAATGTGATTCCTGTGGGTTGACTGCTGTAAGCCTTATTCGCGCAAGTAAGATCTGTGTGCATGAGTAAGATTGATTTTTGTTTTTTCCAGAATGATTTTGCATGTTTCCACCCCAAAGTGTATAATGTCTGATAGCGTTTGCAGAAGATGGGCTTGTCCGTTTCAATTTTCGTGTGCGTGTGTGGTCGCTGTTAATTTCGGCAGCTCGTGAAGTGATCGTCGGTAAAGGTCTGGTGTCTTGGTTTCCTTCAAGAATACATTAGGTTGGATGCACGCCAGGGTTTTAATATTGTCGAAGCAACGAGAGAGACAGCCTTAGAAAAAGGATCGAGGAAATGATTTAGCTTGTCTAGTGTTCATCGTTTCCAGCCAGCGTACTTTTAAGCATTTCACTTTAAATTACAGGAAACAACCACTTTTTGCGTTTACTAGCACGTTGATGAATAATGGAAAGATAGGTCTAAAATTAAATTTTGATGCTTCGTTTTAAATAAATGCTTTTAATTTCTTCTGTCTCGCACACCTATTCGCTTTTGGGAAAGAGAGGAATAGTAGGTGATGATTAGGCAGCTTTCGTACAATTTGCATGAAAGAAACAGTTCGAAATAGGCAGGCTATAGAATAATGGACACGCTGGGCATCTAGTGTGTAGTTGGATGTAGAGCTGTGGCGCTGCCTTGCAAAACTTCTCTGTTCCTGACTTCACCCGTAGCCAAAGACCAGCGTTATCTAAAACTTAGTTCTGGGAGTCAGATGAATGCTGCACGTAACTCCAGTTTCTGTGTGACAGTCTGTTAGCATGTGACTTGCTATGAAACATGTATACAGGGATTTCGTATTTATAATGTACACCATTGATTGAATGACTTAATACTTCATCTTTCTTTTTCTCAATAATCTGATTAAGGGAAGACTCTGGAAGGAATACGGAATTAAGACGCATTCGTAGTGGTTATGCAGTAAACCCGACACGGCAAAGCAGACAGTGTGAGAGGAGTTTCCAACAGTACTCATCACCCAAGACAGAGCCAGATTTTGAACACTCCTAGGCTTGTGTTTAGGCTCCACAGTAAATGTCTAAATTTTCAGTTTGTTCTTGTTGATTCTCAAACTTTTGTGTCCAGAGTTCTTTGGGGGACCTTGAGGGAAATGTATCTGTGTAAGCCAAGTTCGGAGTCTTTCAACACTTATAAGACCCGAGCACTTCAAAAAATCTGATCCTTGGGTTACAGTCATACCTTCCCCCAATTCCATTCTAGAGGCGTTTCCTTTTAATTTTTACGGCAGATAGAATTGTAGTTGTAAAATGTAGCCACAGTAAAGCAAGCCAGTAAAATTACTTCAATTTTTTATTTCTTTTTTTTTTTGATGTAGAAGCCAGCGGGATTAATGAACGGCTCCATAGATACCCATGATAAAAATGCAAGACCGGTAATAGAACTGTAAGTGGCACTTAATCTTTGAGCAAAAATAATAGCTAATGGCTAAAAATAGTATTTCCCATCTCAACAACAGAGTTGAGTACTGTAATGGATATTAACTGCAACGAGGTAGATAGATTGGTCCAGAGCTGGACGCTCTAGCCATTCGTACCGTCTGACCTTCTGGCCTACTTCTTTGTTATCACTCTTGCGTGTGTGTTTGATAATAAACCGCAAAAGCTGTTCCTTAAAGGGAGAATCAGAGCTTTTTTGCCGCATGGAAGTTGCACTTATAATTTCTGGAATGTATTCTGGCCTCGTGTAGCTCACGGCAAACCGCTGAGCTATGTTCAGGTTGTGCCTAGGTTTACATAAGTGGTTGGTCCCACGCATGGGCAGGGGAATCCTTGTGCCAGAAGGAGAGTGCTTAAGTCTGATTCTGGTCATTTAACAGTGTTTGAAGTGTTTCAATATCACTTCTAGAAAAATGCCTTCATATTAAGGTCAATGAAAAATTTGCCTCTCTGATAGCCCCAGCTGCAGCCTCTCAAGGAACTGTTGAATTATGAGAGCTGGTAATTATCTGCCTACATCTGTGGCCCGGGACTCGTTGACACTGAGCACAAAGAAGAGAAGAAAATGACAAATGCTTGTCCAGAAGCACGTCCTCTCGATGGTGTTTGCTTTCTCCCTGCTTTCCAGGATAAGACTGGCAAGTTTTGAGCGTGGAGAAAACAGTGATTAATTAGCTAGTGCATATCTAGCCCTTGGAAGACGGTAAATGCTGTGTGGGGGTGACTTGAATTAAGTACTGTTATTCTCTGCTATTAAAGAAATATCTTGCTGGCTCTACATCTCAAGCTGGAGTCGTACGCAATTTTAAAGCATAGTTTAAACTGTGGTTTAGATCTGTTGAAGCAGAAAGGCCAGGGAAAGTCTTTCAATAGGAAAAATAATAGGTAAAGATTTTCTTGTTTAAGCCTTTTTCTTACTAGCTGGAAAATCTGTATATATGGCAGGGAGGAAAAGTAAGTCAAATGGAGCCGAGTGAGGAGCTGTGGTGTGAGGTAAAATTCTGATGATATTCTCTCGTGCCACCTTGCAAATACATTTGCATTCAGAATTTCCAGGCAAGCCAAACTGTAGGACCGATGCAGAATGCTAAACGAAACCTGACAGCTAACTCGGAAAACACCACATAACGATGCTGGGCATTCCCTTGCTTAGACAATTGAATTGAAGACTGTTTCTTGTAATGATTATGGATCTGAAACAAAGACAGGTGCAGGAAAAAAATGGGATGTCAATTTTATTCCAAACTATTTTCACTTGAAAAGTGTTTACTTTCTGTCACCTTACCCTGTGACTGCTGGAAGACTTGGAGGAACTAAACTCCAAGTCCCTTCCTGCCCATCAGTAGCCACGATATATGCCTTTGTGTCCATCAGGCTGAAATTCGTTCTGCTTGGGAGGCTTACAAGTGGTTCGGGGCACAGTTGTGATCTGAAAGATACTGGGTATCACCAGGGAGGTACCCTTTATGCTGCTTATGCGAGCAGACAAAGCAGCAGCTCTTCTGGGGAAACTTGGTGATGCATCTCCTGTATAAGAATAAAATGTATTTACACTTAGTGGTGACGTGATGTAGAATCCAGGATGGTGACAACCGATGAAAGAATGTGAAAGGCATCAGAAGAGCTCAGTGCGTTTTACCTTTTCATGTGTAAAACTTTGGTGTCTGCAGTTCTTGGCAATGAACTCTCCCTCTGCAGGCAGACCCAATGGTGCAGAACAATCTGAGGAGACTGAGGGATGGAAATGGGAAAATAAAATGAATGATAGGTTAACGTGTGTATTGGGTGTGAATGAGCACACGCAAAGTCACGGGGCTGAAACAAATCAAGGGCCTGTTGTCAAGCGTGGCTGCTGCAGTGGTGCAGTAATACAAGGCAGCTCAGTTGTCCATGATATCCCAGTTATGAATGGAAGAATAACAGGCTTTATGTGTGTAGTGTGGGTACATCTGGCTCCCTGGCTTAAATATAGGACACCTGCCCTTTGAAAGTTTGAGAGGGAAGGGAAAGAGCTGGTTAGGAGAGCAAAGGGAGTGACTTCTGAGGAACAGTTGAAAATGCTTAATATAGGTGGATTATCTAAGAAGCAAAGACGCCAACAATTTCAGGTGTGGGTACTCAAAAGATAACTTAACCTTTGCAAGAGGGTGCAACTAGACTTAACTGGATGCAAGAGAAAAGGTAACATGAACATCAAGAAAAGCTTCTTGATGGAATGAAGCTAAATAATCTTCCATGAGAAATGCTGTTGGTTGGGGTTTCGTAGAGCTCATAGACAGCCCTGGAAAATATCCTGCAGGACTGGTAGCTCAGGGTCACATCTGCCCTGGCTGAAGTGTGCCTGGAGATTAGGGTGGAGGTTTTAGAAAACAGGCTCTTCTTTAGTTAGGAAGCCAACTCCTCTTCTTGGAGTCAACTTCTCAGCTCCCCTGTGTGGTATGCTGGAAGGGACAGTCATTCTCTGCTAGCTTGGATTAGGTGCTGGTAGGGAGGGAGACGAGCTGGTTGAATGAACAGATCTTATTCCATCTTTAGCTCATAGGAGCCTGTGATCCAGGAAAATATGAACGCCTTTCTTGCTGGCAGCTGAAATGCATGCCATTATTCTGTAAAACAAATGCTGTAGCATCTCATATGCCTTTCTGGTCATGCGGCGAGGGAGGATGAGAGGAGGGATGTGATGGAAGATACTTTCCTCTTAGTGAGCACAGCAGGCCAGGCTAGAAATATTGCTTGGTCTACACTGACTCTGTTATTTGTGTCCTTGGATCCATGTTGAATTCTCCTTCTGAGGAAAAGCTAGAAAGAAACATGCTGGAGGTGTTTTCCTGCTTTAAGTTCTAGCCATTACCATAAAAATAAAGGATATTCTTAGACAGTAGTTGCCTATTCCTTTGCGGAGTCCTGTAATAGACACAACGTTGGGTACTTACCGACATGTGAAGAGCAGCTTCGAAGGGATATGCAGCTCTACTGAAGTCATAGGTGATACACAAACAGAGTAGAAGGGCTGAGGGCTGTGATCCAAAACACGCTGCAGTCAGGGGAGAGACTGCTCCTTTGGATCAGCTCCAGCAGTTCTTCAGTCCAAGATCTCATGTTTGCTTGTGTTTGATTTAATAAATTTCTTTGGGATTAAGGTATTTGTTAGAATGCAGTTCCAAGAATAAAAGAGGTTGCAATTTTGAACTTAATTTGTTTTATGGCATTACTGTGCACTAGTGTTTGTTCTGTTCCTCTCTTCAGATACAAGGTGGGTCAATTCGTGAGAAGTCTGATTAAAGAGACCACTGAATAGTGCGATGTATGATAGTACAATAACGTAACTCTCACGGGTGGTTTATGTCATAACATGTAACCTTTCTTCCACTGGATTTCCTGTTGCATCCCAGAATAAACCAGAGTTTATATAAATTAGAGGCACTCTTACTGCAGAACAGGTGGAGTTATAAGTGCTTCAAGACGGTATGTTGTTGCTCGATAGGGGGGAATATTTTTATTTTGATTCACAGTGACTCCTTTAAAAATTGAAGGCAGTTTGACTGTCTTCAGCACGAAGGGTTTATTGGAGAGCAGGCAGGGAAAACGTTGACAAACATTTGCAACGTTGGCTTAAGGATGACTCTTAAGTCTAACCTGGGTCCCAAAATTTCCTCATCTGGTGACTTGGTACCAGGTTTTTACATCCTACATTGTACGTTTGAAAGTCAGAAGAAAAGAAACTATGAATTTTTGTTGATTTGATTGCAGAGGAAAGCAGAAAGAGAAGTTAAGCATTCTTCCAGGAGGTGCATTAATCCAGCTTGCATGTGCTCATCCAGCCACTCCGTAAGCCAGTACTGCTGATTTTCTTTTCACCACTATATTAATTTTTCTTTATGTAAAATACTCTGTTAAGGTTCTCTCCAGGAAGAATGGAGAGCCATTTCTTTTCCTTTCATTAACTACTTATATACTCATCTAGAGAAATGCCAGCAAACTGGTTGAATTTGGTGATTTTCATTGGTTCCAATGAGCAAATTAATTTCACATCCAGGTGTCCCTGTAAGAGGAACACCCACTGTTGTCTGCGTTAGTTCATAGGTATGGCTTGGGTCTATAGTATCAATTGCTTTGTAAAGTAAGGGCACTAAGGATGATGTACAGAGTCTTGATTTACTCCTGACTGCTCCACTTGTGATTACCATGACCTTGTGGTCATGGTTTTGCTTGTTTGTTTTGCTGGTTTTTGTGGTGGGTTGTTTTTGTTTTGTTTTTTAATTTATTTTAATTTTTGCTCTGGAGGACTTGGGCGAAGGCTGCTGTCATCAAGTTATCAGACTTAACAGATGATCGGGTTGGCTTGGCAATAACTAAACCTCTACTAAGTAAAGCATCGTTCCTGGTATAGGTTATCCTGTAGTGTATCCTATCAGTGAGATCTAACTGAGTCCAATTCAAAGTGCCAGGAAAAAGACATTCTTGCGGTAATTCTGGCATCCCCGAAGACAGGAAGTATTGGAAAATTTGAGAGCGAGCTTGTTCTCATGAAATATCCAAGCCAGTTTTGTATAACTGAGAAGCAGCTTGGGAAGTTCAGATGAGAAGCCAGATGTTGGCCCAAACTTGTGAGATTTGCTTGCATGGATCAAGTTTGGTATTACAGCATGCTTCCCAAATTAATTCTGTAATGCAGAATTACAGCATAAGGTGATTTTCCATTTTATTCTGCATTACATTTGTTCATTTATCATTATTAAACAATTTCCTGGAGATACACAAGCTTAAGTATGTGTTTGTATGACTATGAATTGTCTGTGGCTATACAGAGGTTTATGCTTAGCATACTCATGTGTAGTAAATTCATCTTTGTTTTCTAGGGTAAAGTTTTTAACATTGGTAATACACTACTGGCATCATCCCTCTTTTGCTGGGAAAAAGTAAACAAAGCAGTATTTATTAGCTGATTTAAATTCGGTTAACTTAATTTTCCTTTAATTGAGTTTTTAACAGTGTTTAATGAGAGATGCAACTGAATTGCAGAGCTGTTATCTCCCCCTGAGTACATCAAGGTTGGTCTTGAGTTCCCACGAAGGTTTATTGATCATTCACATTTTAATCCCGGCCCTCATAATTATTTTGTAGTGTATGGAAAGTCCTGTAGATGCTAATTCTGATAGCCTTTGTCATGCTTATTTGACAAATAGGTGCAGTCCCTCATTTATCTGCCTTAGTATTTATTGTTTATTGGTGATTTGATTTTTCTTTTCTGCCTTTAAACCCTGGGGTTGAGGAACTGAGACCACCCTGTGCTAGGCAGAGTACAAACACAAACCAAAGTGCATCGCTGCCCTGCACATTGAACACTTTCTTTTCATGACTAAATGCATGAGATTCTTCTTAACTGATCTGTACTCAGACCTCTCCAGACACTCAGTTGCCACTTTAGGAGGGTTTAGATATCCTAGAAAGTAAATCTCCAGCTTAGGGAAGACAATTTAAAACTGAGCACCGCTGTCGCAAAAACAAGCAGTGTGCTTGTGGGAAGCTCTAAAAGTTTAAGTTTATAAAGCCTAGCTATCATCTGTGTGCTTAGGCAAAAATGTGATGCTTTTCCCCCCCATCTTCTTAGCCTTGCTTTTCCTTTCATTCAAGCAAATGGGCTAATGAATGCTTAGGCAAAATGTGCCCCTCCTATTGTCTGTCTTGTTTGCTTGCCTTCTTTCAACAGCTTCGCTATTCCGGGGTTAAACAACGGGAGAAGAAAACCACTACTGAAAATGAAGATACTCTGTTATCACATATGTAGTCCTGTGAAGAAGGATGTTCTGCTTCCCCCCGAGATGGTCAAACCAGAAAGGTTCTTGCTGGCCCCTAAAATCTGTGATGGCAAAAAGAATGGTAAAGGCACATTGAAATTACAAATTGTTGCCTTGCTGAGCGTGAACTGCTGCATGTAGAGCACTCTGTACCCTTTGAAGACTACAGTCTGGAGTGTGATTTTGTAGGCAGTAGAGGTTCAGAGGCAGAGCTTTGGGATGTCAGAGGGGAGTTAACTGAACTAGACTCTTCTCGAAGCATTCCTTATTTGTCCTTTGATTTTTCCGTACAGGTGCTTATGCGTACACAGACATATATAGATAGACATGCAGATGCACGATGCTTAACAGACCAA
Source organism: Steatornis caripensis (assembly GCA_013398225.1). Lineage (NCBI taxonomy): Eukaryota > Metazoa > Chordata > Aves > Caprimulgiformes > Steatornithidae > Steatornis > Steatornis caripensis. The sequence goes on from VZSC01013066.1 coordinate 242,192, forward strand.
GCATGAAGGCTGACCCACTGCTCTTAAAACGGCGGCCACCACTCTGCAGGTTTTGCAACGTGTCCTCCCTAGCACCCCGTGTAATCTTGTTTGGGGAATTAAATGGAATACGACTCCTGGAAAGATACATGCAGGATCCTGTATAAAATCTAGACACGTGTTGTGGTTTGGGATGGCCGCAGTGATTAGGAGAACTCCTGGAGGAGCATGGGGAGCTTAGGCAACCATTGCTACTGCTTTGACTGGCCCCAGCAGCTCTGTGCACGCATTCAGAGAGCCCAGATACAAGCAAATATAAGCCATTTGCTTAGGTTTCCCACCACCACTGCTGGTTTTTTGGTTTTTTTTTTTTAACTCCTGCATCTGCTATGTTGCACAGTCTCCTGCTTGCCTCTACAAATGAGATGGTACTGGAGCAGATTTATTAAGCCAATAAATTAAAGAACAGGAAATAACAGTGGCTTTAGTGGAATTTGAAGACAGTTCTGACCTCTGAGGAGCACAGCATGGTTTGCTGGAACAAAGCTGAAAGATGGTGCCCGTGGGGAGGGTATGCAAAGTCATGGGGGATGTTTGAAGTCATTTAAGAGAGACTCACTTTGCTTACGTTTTATAAACGCATTGTTGTTTTGCTGACTCTACAGCAAAGCCCCTATCTTCCTACATTAGAAACAAAGTACAAAACCTTTAGCGTGCTAGTGATGCAGGTTCCTCTTAGGCCAACACTCGGATTAGTTCTTCATTTGTTACATTTCTTGCTTACTGAGAGGAGGTCAACTGGATTGCGGCGCTTTGGATGGTGGCAGGAGGTGTCTGGGAATGGTAAGTGAAGCACTGTTGCAAACAAACCTTGGTGCTCGTGGCGTGCTTTGTATCTGCTGAGCAGGGTGTGATGAGCCGAGGCTTAACACTGTTACGTTACAGAATTGGGCTCAGGTAAGAAATGTAAGTGCAGGGTTTACGTGAACAAGTGCGGGGAAGTTGAGTAATGACCATGCATCTAGAGTAGCTAAAGATAGTGATTCATTTTGCGTGGAGTTTTTAGGTGTGAATCCTGTCTGTAAGCAGCACCGTCTGCCCTCTTCCTTGGAGCTTTTCCATGCGAGCAGTGCTCTATCAGGCTGTAGCTGATGCCTGCAGCACTGACAGCCAAGTCTTGTGTGCTGTCCTGTTTCCCATCCCTCCCTCTTCCCCACCCGCTCCAATTACTTTTTGGTTTCTTCTACTTAAGAATTGCAAATTACTACAGTGAACCTGTTACTCTCTGGAGCTATGTTTATCTGTTGCAAATTGTACTGAATGGAACAGTGCAACAGGCTAAAAGATAGATAAGACCATGTGCATTAGGATACTAGGTCATGTTGGGGGCTTTTAGTTTCTACTAAGTGGAAGAGTGAATATTACAAGCTCGAATGAATAGAAGGGAAATATTTACTGCAACATCTATGCGTGGAATAACTTCAGAGCAGGATGCAGATTCGCCAGCTGTGCTGTACCTCAGTACACCTGAGTAAAACGCAGTGCAACTCCCTGGTCCCCGAGTGGAAGGCGAGTTGGCACAGCACAACTTGATGCAGCTGTGACCTTGCGCCTCGTCCCAGGAAGGTTGTGCAATGGGGACAGTGGTAACAGGGAATGAGAACAGAAGGGAAACGACCTTCCAGTTTTCTCTCCTCCCTCCGAATAAAACCTGAGCATTGTGAAGTCACCTGGGCCTCCTGAAGCTAAAGCAGTTTAAAAACTCACTAAGTCAACCCACCGCCCTTGCCGGAGAGCAGAAATCTGATCTTCACTTCAGTTAATTCTGGTTCAGCCACCAAAACCCCTTTGTATTTGGCCCTTAGGGCGATATACCAGCTGTTTATTTTAAAGAGCGGCTCTGGCTAATGCCTTCTTGGGGGAAGACCCTTCCTCTTACAGGGGATACCAAGCCTAGAGAGTCCTTTGGCTCCGCAGGGGACATTGATATTCAAACAGAAACAAGCAGAGCTTTTTACTGAATCAAAAATCGCAGTCTCTCCGGTGTGTTCGCCGGCTGACTGCTGCAGCGTCTTATTTGCTGTGCTCTCGTGGCTCCCTGGCAGTGCTCTCGGCTGTCGCGTTTCATTGTATGTTTTCTGTGAACACAAAGGCATCTGTGTTAATCTCTCGTTTTCCAGGCGATTTGGCGTTCTCTTCCAGCCTCTGACTCGTCTGAGATTTTTCCTAAGGTGGAAGTAGAATTTGGTAAAAGTGGAGGAGCAAATTTGTATGAAGGGAATTGACCCAAGTTTTCATGACTTGAAAATTACTGTGAAAGGAAACCAAATGGGCTTATGCCCTTCCTTATTTCTGTTTGTTTTTTTTTTCTAGAAAGCTAGATCCAACCCAGCCTGTGAGTCGCTGTGACTGTAGTAACTCAGGCAAGGCAAAAGAGACTCTTGTATTTCTTTCTTTAGTAAAACCTTTAGCCTTCTGGTCAAATCTCACCTTAGAAAGGCAGCACATTATTTCAGCTCTTGGAGGCCTGCCTGCAGATTGCTCCATCACTGAAGAACATGCACTTGGGGGCTGTGAGGGAGGGAGCATTCCCTTGTCTTTGATTTTGTTTTTCACTTTTGAGGGCTATTTTTGTTCGTGTTTTTTTTTTTTATTATTTCTTTAAGCATCACTATCATAGTAGAAACTAACTTTTTAGAGTATCTTTCTTCTCCTGCCCTTCAATTAGTGGCAAGCTACCAAACATCATCCCATGAATATTTCAGCAAAACCCAAGACATTCCTGGTGTATGTATAAGGTAAACAAATGGAAGGAAAAACCCAGAATTTTATAGCAGTCATATATTAATAGTAGGCTTTCAGCTTCTTCTGAGGCTCCAGAATTAATTTTGAGGCAGGGAAGTAATTTTTTTAATTACCTTTAAATAGGGCGCTGAGGAGTAAAAAAAGCTGCATTGACTCTGCGTGGGAAATGGAGCAACAATGACCCAGACCACCTTTCCTTGGAGACCGCTGTGTTGTAGTCCTCCCGGTGAGATCTTCAGTATTCAGAGTCAGATACCAACTCTGTGTGAAACAAATGGAGTCCGCCAGCCTTTTGTGGCGTCTTGTAAAAGCCTTTTTTTCCCCTCACCATTTGAAAATGAAGGGAAATAGGGAGGAATTTTTTGAGTCGTATGGCTTGCTGCTGTGAGATTATGTGGAAATGCTTTTGCTACTCTTTAGTTACCCATGAATGATTGTGCCTAGAACATATCCTGCGAGAACATATGCTTCTGGTTTTGCTTATGCTTAGTTATCTTTTTTTGTGCTGCCTTCCCACAGCATCTACCTCAGGCAGATTTTGGTCTGGGAGTCTATGACTGAGGCTCCATAGTTTGAGAATAATGCAAAAAACCCCCCAACAAATAACAGTTCAGAATCCTTAAATGCAACTACTTTTATGCTATTTTGTAGATGCTTTAGGAGCCTGCTCGATAAAACTTGGAGGAAAAATTGTCTGACTTGTAGTTAATTTTTATTGAGGTGTGATTGCCCTTGAAGCTCAGAGTTTTCTCTGAATAAAAAGTCTAAGAAACTGTGCTTGGGCTTGTGCAGTCTCTCAAACAGCTTTCAGGTTTGGGGTTTGCATTCTTCAGGGTTTCCCCCACTTCGTTCTCTCTTTGTGTCTGAACCCTTGGCAGCTTTCCAGCATTGTTCTCCGACCTGCTGTGAATGAGTGGAGGAGCAGTGCTCTCGCCACTAATTCAGCAGAGATTGAGCGATAACTTTTGGTAAAGGTTAGAGACGCTGAAACTTTTGGTAAAGGTTAGAGATGCCGGCTGAGGAGAGGTTCAGAGTCACCCACCCAGCCACGTGCATCAGCTTGTGGTCTGTCCCTGTTGTACGTGCCTATTTTTCACTCGGTGAAGGTAATCGCTACCAAAGCTGTCCATTGCTCTTCAGGATTCTTCTGATTCAGGGGGGTGTTTTTTTGCATATTTTTTTTCTCTTGTTGCATAAGTGGAATAACTGATGCTCCAGTGTAAATACCCTGGCCCTGGCAAAAGCCTCTCTCTCTCCCTTTGTTACAAACACTATACAGATGATTGTGTCTCTGTATAGTGCAGAACAGTGACAAACAAGATTCCAGGTAAATTTATCATCAAAGCACTTACTAGCCAGTATTGTCCACCAGCACAAATTTGATAAGCTCTGCAGTTTGCCTTAATATCCAGATTCTTCCTTTTCCTTGGTTATCACCTAACCTTTGCTATTATAATGCAGAGTTCTCATAAGATTTCCCAAAATTTGGTTTCACATGTAGCTAGATGATCTGGTTGGGGTGTACTGCTGGATCTGAAATCTAAATTGTGTTGCCCTTCAACTTCTTGTGATACTCGATCTCCAGTGTTCTTTTGTTTTCGTGGAAGCTTGAAAATTCTCCACATGTATCAAATTTTGTTGAAGAAGCAGTTTTGTTCAGGTTTTTAATTACTCCTCCTACTTGCATAGGGTTGTGGAAGTAGCGTTTAAAAAGTTTGTGACTTTGCATTCTCCTTGCAGCAGCAGAAAATTGCGTTAAGTCTTTTGCTGGGTGACTTGGATAAGGCACAGCAAAAATGCTGTGCTGCCATCCACTTCACAAACTTGCTGTTGTTGGTTTACATATGGAGATAGGCACCCTTTGCCCCAGCTGTTTGATACTGCCCTGGCTCCTCTGCCAGCAGTTAGTCTTGCATGAATCTGCTTAGAACAGACTACGAGCGCTCCCTAACTCACATCAGGCAAAATCAGAAAGCTCAGGTTGAGCTGCTTAAATGAGGATGGTTGTCTTAGTGCTGGTGTGGCTGCTCCTCCTCTGCCCAGGCAGGAGGGATCCCTGGACCTGGGGACTGCTTTAACCCTCCCCCTTACGTCCGTGAAGGGATCTGTTTGCATGGTGTGACTGTACCTAAGCAGCTTAGACTGGTTCAGATAAATCCATTTAGCGCTAGCGCAGCAATCGTGTTTTGGCAGAACTGGAGTGTTCCTGTGAGCCTGGATAACATGTTCATTTGCAAAATGTTCACCTTTAAATTCCCCAGCATTGTTTTTCTAGCAGCTCTTTTCCTCTCCTCTGCCTGGTGAGAGGCTAACACTTGGGGCTTTCATTTATGAGTGGTTTTTTTTGTCCACGTGTTTTCGTACATGCTCCAAAAGCTCACAGAGCGCTGTGCAGGTAGCAGGCTGTATGTGGTCTCTCAGCAGGCGGTAACTCTTGCTTTGCTGGAAGCAAACTCATCCATCCGTTCACGTGTAAAAATCTCAACAGTCATAGCAATTTAGGTAGGAATGAAGACATGACAATGAAAGTCTCTCAGGACAACCTGGCAAATTAAAATGCGGATGAGAAAGACACCACCACCCAGATTGAAAAGTTTTAAAAAGTTTAAAGTTGTGTAGAACATCAGCCAAGTTGGGAACCACTTGGGTAGTCCAGGATAACTTGTTGCTTTTACCAAGTGGAGGAGAATGGGAAAGAAGTTTTAGGTTTTTATTGATGTATCGGAGTTCCTTTTTTTTTTTTCCCCCTCCTTTTTGTAGTAAGAATGTTTCTTTTCAGTTCAGCTGATACCAGTTTATCCCTCAAGACGGTCTTGAGGCTTTCATGTTTATATGGTCACAGCCGTGGCAGGTTGGGACAAAGCAGTGCCATGATGCTTGGTGAAGTGACATTGTATTCTGTCTGTAGAATGACCAAAAGGAGACTCTTAGTGATATTGCTGCTGTTACAGTTATTTTATCATGATTGTACTTAAGCAATGTAGTAGCAGAACCATTGTATTGGACTGGACGTAAGTACATGATGATAGACACTTCAAGTGCATATGTTTACACACGCATATATGTGCATACACATTCTAAGTTAGTAAAAAGTAAGAGGTCTGGTAAGAACTCCTTGGAGTGAGAAGATACCTAAAGCCAGCACGGGTGAGGATGCTACAGCCTCTTTCAGTCACCCAATTAATGCCCAGTGTCAACTGGCATGGTCTAAGTGTTATTGGACAAGTATATATTAGATGTTTCACTGATAAACCGCCAGCCATCCTGCAGGAACAGCTTCCAAATCATGCGCTCCTCAGCTGACAGGCAGGGTTTTCTTCCTTGCTTTCTTTGCAGCTGGTGAGCCAAACCAGCATCACACCTGCCTGCCGTTCATCCGCTGGCTTTGCCGGTGCCAGACCAGCTGTGCAGCAGCAGTTGCTGTCTGTCTGGGGTGAGCACAGAGGTTCAGGAAGTAAGTATACGGCGAATTTAATTTGCTCTTCAAGCACGTTGAGGTCCAAGTAGCTCTCCCCCCACCGACAGAATCGGGATGGGGGGAGGAGAAAATTATAGGAGGGAAATACAGGGAGGAAAGAATCGAGCTGCTTCCTCGCCATCTGTCCACTTTGAGTCACGCAGCTGCTCTGCTACTGACAGGTTGCCGTCTCTCCACCCTGCGCAGACGGCCAAATGACTTGCATTGTGAACACAAATCACTGAAGACTAATACTAGTAAATAGCCTGGTCAGAATAAACGGTACCCAGAGGCAGAGTCTCTAGCTGCTCAAAAATGTTAGGTATCTTTACCCTCTCCTCTCATTTCTCCCTTCTCTCCACTGAAGCTTTTCCCAGAATTTGGGAGCCAAGCATAATTTCAGTATGCAGGCTTTTTCGGGATCAAATCCCGTACCTCTGAATGCAGCATGATCCATTTTGGAACATTAGAAGGTTCTCTAGAAGCAAAGGGTAACAGCCAGTTGGAGCTATAGTGGGACCACGACTGTGCTTAAGCACATCCTTAACTAATTTTAAGGATGCTTTTTTCTAACAGTTCCAGCTCCAGGGGCGTGTGGAATATGCCTGCCTTTTATTTGGGAAGAATATATATTTTGCATCCATTGCTGTGGAAACATGGCAAACGGGCAAACATAGACTTCAAGGTAGTAAACACTAGAAACTAAACAAAAATGCCGAGGGTGTAGTGTGCTTTTGTGAAAGGCTTTATATATCTTTCTTGAAATCTCAGTGGGGCACTCAGGAGGTGTCTGAGGGGTTCCCCCAGCGTGAGGTGTGTGTGGAGTCGCCCTCTCCTTTCCTGGAGGCTTTTCACAGCAGGCTTCGTAATAGCCTGGGTCCTGGTGCAGTATCTGTTGACACTAACAGAAAAATACCTTGTCCTCCCAATATAAAAAAAAATCCAGCACAACACTATTTTTGGTTTTCCTTTCCTAGTATTACTAATGATCATAGATATTTTCCAGAGATTAGTCGCAGGCAAGTGTCCATTCCTGAGCCTGCAGGACCATTCAGGCAGTTGATAATCCCCAAGAACAGCTCTGCGCTTCAAGTCATTACTGAAAAATTGGATATTGTTTAGAGGCTCGATGCGTCTCTCGTAGCTGTTCAGACAGGTGATGAGGTGACATGAAAACTCGCTAATGTTTGTGCTGTAGGACTTCATTGATGGCAGGAGCACAAAATGGTAGCTGAGTTGAATTCAGGTGCTTTTTGTGATAGTCCTGTAATGGCTACTACTTTTCTTCTTTTGTGAGTGGGTTTATTTCCCGCAAAACCTTTCCCTACGTACTGCCTCCAGCACACAGAGTCCTGACATTGCTGTGGAGTTTATCTAACCTCTGGCTGGTTTCAGTGATGGAGAGTCAATGGAGCTATAAACTTGCCAGCAGCCTCTGTGTAAATCCAAGCCCAACATTCTCATCTCCCCAGACCTTGGCAATTGAGAGATTAGAGACCTGGTATGTCTTCTCCCAACAGTACTTTATCCTCTGCTATCCAGTCATATCATTCCCACTGGAGATGAGTTAAAAGCTTCCATTATATCCTTTTCTCCTTTTATTCTCGAGGCTTTCAGGCAGCAGTATCTACTTTGAGAATGGCAGCGGATGCAGGCTGTGGAGCTGAATTCTCGTGTTACTGAGTTTCCTCAGGAAGCTTTTGACGAAGCAGCTGCCATCTCATGCGTAGTCAGAAGCTGAGTCTGAGAGTGTAGTAGAAATGTCAGAGGAAATACAAGAAGTCGCTGCCTCCAGCTATTTGCTACCTTTCTTCAAAATCTGCAAGGCTGGTAGAGCAGAAAGTATCTCAGTATTGCGTCTGTCAGCTTCACCGGAACCTCACCTTCCCTGGCAGCGTACCTCACATCGCTGGAGTTTGCACGGAAACAGATACAGGGTATAACACAGCTCTGCCAGCTTTGCTTTGGTAGAGCAGGGGAAAGGGCAGAAGGGGTGGAGGTGTCATAATTTCTTAAATTTCTCTTTCCAGACTTGGAAAAACACTGTGATGAACTTAGGATGAACTGCTGACTTACTGGTTTGGTTTTTTTCTTTTCCCTTTTCCCTCACACTGTTAAATGTGAGTAGCAATTAATTCTACTTTCAGGATGCGTGATTGTGGAGTGCTACCCGTGCAAGGATAGGGGTCTTTTTTTTTTCTTCTTCTTTTTTTCCACTGCAATCATAGTGATGCTGGAAATGGAGAGTTGTGATGTTTCATATCCCTTTTGCCCAATCCATGCCACCCAACCAAGGTTTTCTTTTGTAGCCAGGGCCTTGTGAGCATTTCTTTTCTTGTAAAACTCTGCTAGAGGTCCTGTGTACATGTCTAATCTGGTGCCAGTGCAGGCATCATTAGGCTTGGTTATCCTGAGTGTGGCCATCGGTAACCCCAGCTCTGCTCTAAAAACAGAGAAATGTGAGTGGCTTTTGCTCTGGTGTACGGCTGAAAGGTGCTGAGCCAGAAGCTTGGTAATTTGAGTGGAGAAGTCCATGTTAGTGTTGCTGGGCCTTACACCATGTTGAGCAAAGTCTACAGATTTGTGAAAAGAGACAGAGAAAGTTGTCAAGGGGATTTGTGGGTCGTGACCTTGTCATTCCTTTTTGTCATGCAGAATTTAAATTCTTGCTGCGTTGGAAGTCGCTTTTGGCTCCGCTGTGCTGTCAGATGCCTCTCCTTCCCCTGTGGCTTCTTCCAAAGCTTGCTTATCGCTCGCCATGCCAGGAGCAATGGATTGCGTGAGAGGAGGGTGATTTGTTTCTCTAAGCTGGCTATGAGTTTCAGTTGCCCAGGATCCATCAGTCTCTTAATCTCTCCGTAGAGGATTGCTGTTGTTCTTAATAGGAAGCTACTGTTCACGGTGGATGTTTTTCACAGTCTTCAGAAGCAGCTGCCTTAAATGTGGTCTGGCACCTCTGCAGACAGAGGCTGAGCACTGGGCTCGGAGAGGGGCTGGGGTGAGGGTGGCTGCGGGCAGGACCTCACCGCGGTGCAGGAATTGCTTATAAATAGGAAGACAAATTGAAATGTTCCCTTTTTTGGTTTTCCACCTCCCGTGGTTCTTGGCAATGGGGAAGGAGGCCAGTAAGAAATGTTGATGTTTTAGTCAAAAGCAAAGACAGCTGAAGGGGAATGCCTCTTTTTTTTTTTCCTTTTCTTTTGAAAAATGTTTCTGCAGAGATAGTGCCAGGCTGCTGTGGTAAAAATCCTGCCTGGATTTGCTCTGTTTTCAAATACAGGGGTAAAGCAGTTGATGGTCCCTGTCCATGACATTGCCAAAAGTGACTGAGCCAGCAAAGGGCACCCAACGGATGCTCAAGTGAAATTCTTCCAAAATGCCCTCATTTACACTCACTGCATCATTTCCCAGTAAAACCCTTCAAATGCTGCTTCAAAAATTAATGTGTTCGAGTGCTTTAATGGAAGCAAAGGAGAGACCTTCCTGTTTTGTCCTGAAAAAGCCCATGGAAAGTTCAAAGAGAACTTTGAGCGTTCAGTTACGCTGCGTTCACCCATCCAAGAACTCTTCTCCCTGAGTAACCTGAAGCTTTAATGTTTTATTGAAATTGCTGAGGGATGTTGGCTTTCATGTGAGACCTGTAAATGTGCAGCCTGTAAAACCGAGGCACTAATATATCAAATATGAATTTAGCTTAAAATTATGCACATTATGAATAGGATTTTCCAGTCTTCTCCTGATGAAATTGTTGAATATTTTTCTATATTGTTGAATATTTTTCTATAATTTTCGTTAAACCAGAACCAGGGCAGTGCAGAAAGATTTAAAGGGATTTTTTGGATGTGTTTTGTTAAGTGGTAGTCACCCCCTGAAAAACCTGTTACTGTTCTACCTCCACAGTTAAATTCACAGCTTGCTTGCAGTGTGAAAGCACTGGCAGTGATGCAGTTGCATTTGCAAGCTTTACTTGCGAGATGTTGCCACTTAGCTGAACGCGAATTAAACTTGGGACGCTGCGAAATCCAGTTCACAAGGTGCTGTCTGTGAACTGGCGCATCAGCACCTATGCCTGTGCAAGCACGCTCGCAGTAATCTGTGTGCCACCTGTCCGTGCCATCACTTAGTCCTTACGTTTAAGATTTGGTCTGTGGGAAATGAAGAATGAGAGAGGTTTTAAATATGAATTATTGGAGTTTTGAGTGGGGCAAGAGGTTTTAAATATGAATTATTGGAGTTTTGAATGTGGAGAGAGGTTTTAAGTAGGATTTTTGAGTGTGGAGAAAGTCTAATCTGAGATAAGAGGGGGAGATCTTTTGGTGCTTTTAGTCTTGGTCAATCCTGTAATGAGCCCCTTAAAATTTCATTTTGGTTTTGGTACGTTCTAGCTTTTTCTTTGTCTCCATGGAGTAAAATTTGACACATTTTAATGCAGAGCTTTCTCTGACTTCTTCATCCTCCTTGTAAGAGTAAAACGAAAGATTTTCAGGAGAAATTACTGCCTTTAGGTTTCTGTCTTCATAAACTGATGTCCTCAGAGATATGAAAGCAGATTATGTGTCACTGTTGCAGCAGAAAAGAAACTCAGCAATGCATGCAACAGAAACAGACTGTCAGCAAAAAGAATTAAGCTATCAGAAGTCAGTGTTAAAAACAATCTTATCATTTGTCTGAGGTACAGTGTTGCCCCACAGAAAGTCAACAGGGGCTTTCCTATCCATTTCTGTAGCCAGAAATAATAAAAATTAATGTGTTATAATTTGAATTTACACTGAGTTTTAATTGCATTAAAGTGAAATATTTATTTTAAAGGAGAAAGATCAGAGAAGTAAAGCCCAGAAAACATATTGCCATCTTTTTTCTCGGGGGAGTGGTGAAGTAGAAAAACATAATTTAAACCTGGAGTGAACCAAGGTGCTTAGGAAGCCAGCTATAGCATAGGCTGAACCCCGTGGTTTTGCTTGTTGAGACCAGTTGTAGACTGGCTTGTTAAATGACCAGGGAGGGGAAGGCCAGGAGCGGAAGAGGCCACTTGCTTTGTAGACTGAGATAAGGCTTAGCTAGCCCAAAGGAAAAATCTACACATTTGTAACTCGAGGAATACAGCCAAGAGTACAGATGGTACATTTTATGTCAATGTCTTTTCACTTTATTCTTCCCGTGTGCTTTTTTCCACACTTCTGGTTGATTGAACTGAGCTTGCAAAACTCTGAAAGCCTTTGCAATTTCCAGCCATTGACAGTCTTTGTGGTCATTGCAGACCCAAATTAAAATCTTCCAATAGAAAAAGATCTGTAATGGTGCTGCTGTGGGTTTTCACACAACAGAGCTTGATTGTGTCAGCCTGCCAGGTCTGAGTGTAGTTCAATTGCAATCACCTTTTCCAGCCAGCGTGTTGATTCTTGGCTTGCACCTTTGTAGACTGCAGTCACTGAAATTATAGAGTTTATTTGTCGGCCACTCACAGCAGAATGGAAAGATATACGCAGTAGTACCTGAAATTAGGTTCCATGTGACTGATTTCTCTGGCTGTAGCTGGCTAAGCGGTAGGTGTAAGTGGGGCAACTGTGTCAGCTCCACTGAAATACTGATTTACAGCAGCTCTTGTTGGTCCTGAGGAGGAACTGACAGTCCCTTTGCTGAGTGAGTTCAAGCTGTATGAAAAATTAATTTCACTTGCACTCACAAATAAGTTAAAATACAGTCATTTAGTGTGTTATTTGTAATACAGCTGTGGTGCATGATCCTGTGTTTTACGCTGTATTTTTGAATACTCACTAGTATTTTGAAAACTAGCCTCTCTGCCAGAAACAGCATTTTGGATTTGAGCAAATTCCGAAATAGCTGCTTTTTCAAGCAATGTCGCCAGCCATGCTACACCTTTTCCTCCTCTGCCTCACACACACACAGAATATACCTAGAAATTACACTTCCCTGTGGCTCAGAGCAGTTTGAGCTGAATCTGGGTTTGTGATAGCTTTGGACTCCAAAAACCTCTGGAGTCGTGTTTCTTTCCATGCTGGTGAGGAGGTCTCCAAAGCTACGACGTGACAGTTATGTCTGCAGAAGTATTTTGAGTCATTCAGTGTGGTTTCCCTCAGAGATTTGTATTGCTGCCTTCCCAATAGTGAGGTGCAGGGATGGGTAAGCAGTGTGCGCCTGACGAAACTGTAACGCAGTTCTGAAATTCTGCCTGTGGGAAATGCCTGGTTTAAGGCATTGATAACTTGATAACAAAAGGCTGTATGAATTCTTGATTTGCTTTACCTGCCAAAATAACATCCTGATTGCTCAGCTGGTATGAGGAATATGCTTAATTACTGTCTCCTGGAACTTCTATACAACAGCATCATGGGTTGGGTTTTTTTCAGGCATTCTCTCTTTCCCTTTCCCCTGAATCTATAGTTTAACATATACAGGATATTAGATGAAAGCAAGATAAATGTAATTCACAAGTTTAAAAAAAAGTAATTTATACTTCATACATGCATTGATGGAATAGCTGAGCTTTGATCGTCAGTTAGGTCAATTTAAATAAAAAGGCAGTGGAGTTTTATTCTGCAATAACCTCCTCAAATCCTGAAGAACGGCACTGCAATGTTGGTTTATTATCCCAGCTAATCAAGTTATCATGTTATAAACAAAATGGAGTATTTTTTTTTATCTGCTGGCATAGAAATGTCAAAGCAGGATCTCCAAGCAAAATACTACTTTCATACCCATAAGCATCTAATCTTTTGAGAACCAAATAGCTATTATTACAATTTCTGTCCATAATATCCATCTAAAATCAGTGGGACTTCTCATATACTTTAAATTAGAAGAATAAGAACCCAAAATTAATTACAAAGCTTTTTATTTTAGACATGTACTTTGATAGTGTCTACTTCCAGTGGAGATCAATTGGAAGACCTCGATGTCCTGGCCACTCTAGCAGTTTTGACAGACACTCCTAATATAAACCCAGCTATATCAAGAAAGCTCTGTGATACAGCTTGCTTTGCTTAGAGTGTTTTTTTTGTGTACTAGTACAATGTCTAGCTGTGTCCACAGGAGTTTTTGTTGGTATAGCATGTTCATATCCAGTGTACTATGCTCGTATCTTGTTTTTTTGCTATACATCCCTCACTTCAAAGTTGTCGTGTGTCATCTCCCAGATGCATGTTTGTCACTGAAGAGGTTGCTTTCCCTGCCTTGCCCCCAGGTACTCAAATATCAGTTTGTGGTTCTGTAGCCTGCAAGCTGCGGGTGATTTCTCCTGCTCTGCAGGCTGTCTGCTGAGCTGCTTATGTGTGCACTCCTTAACGCATTGCAGTCAAAATGTGCTGACTTCGCACAACACTGTTACTTAAACTAATACCTCTGATTTTGTCTAAAATAAGTGGTAACAGAATGAGGCTCACAGCCATAGAGCAGGCAAAAGATGGGAGTATAAGGGGATTATTTAGTTCTCTCAAATGCAGGAAAGATGAACCTTAAAATACGTATTTTAAAACGTACGCAGTTATGTACATCATTGCAAAGTGGGTATGAAATGCCACAAAACAAGAGCGGTTTGTACCCAGGATAAACTGAGCCAAAAAGGATGTCTATATATTCCTACTTAAATTTAGCAGCGTGTTAGAGCTGGTACTAATGACTATGCAAAGTGCAAAGCATGAAGAACCGCACTCAGAATGTGAATGTGTGTGAATACCGCTGTGTGTCTCTATGTGTGTGTGTATATTTTATTTTTTCTGCTAATAGTGTTTTATATTTATCGACCAGTGATTAAAAAAAAGAAAACCAAACAAACCAAAACCAACTTTAAATTATTAAATGTTTGTATTGGGGTTAGAAGTCATATAATTATAAATTTTGTGCGGCACAAAGATATCCATTCTGGGGTTGTTTGTGTTAATAGTCATCTCAGAGAGGCATTTCAAGACCAGCTAAGGATAGGCAGTGATACCGCAACCCTCATTTGAAGCCCTAAACAAAGAATTTCCAGTATTTATAAATGATGCATTTAAGACTTCTGGGCCTTATAGGACAGCTACTCATCAAAGGTCATCACCGCAGATCATGCAGCATATTTCAAACCTTCTGCTGTCACCTCTTTAGTGCTGGAACACAAAACTACTTGCGCTGTGTGTGCTCATGGAAATTCTCTTACCCTCTTTAGTGGTAGGTGTAGCTCTTAGTGTTGGTGTCAATGAGTTGCTTCCCCCAAAGAAAACAAAACAGAAAAGGGAAAAGTGCAAGAAGAAATGTTTTATTTCTATCAGTGATGAGACCGAACAGCACTTGTTTCACTTCTGCCTGTCTTGTGTATGAGCTTATTAGTGCACTTCTAAGAAACGATTCCTCGAATAGCAGTATGTGCAATACTACTTTTTGTTCATCTTTTGTTGCAGAGCTGCCTTTTTTGCAAGGGACTTTTTTCAACCAAATTATATCGCCTGTCAAGAATGTTCATGTGACTCGGAAACCTGCTGCAGAGTCTTCCCTATTTGCTATTCTGTCCTGTTTTCTTCTCCCTTTAGCAGGTAAGCACATGTTTTTGCAACACTGTTTGCAACGGGAAAATTTTTCTGATTTCAGACACCTGGAGAATTTGTTTTGTTGGACTCACTAGGGTTAACATCTCTTTTCCAAAATTTCCCGGAGAACCCCACTGTATTTTCTGCCATAGAAAAATATCTGAATAACAATGCAGTACTTTTGGATTTTTAACATCAGCTCATGTCAGTCTACATCCCTCTAGCTTAGTGCAGCTTAAAAAATGGTATGCATGAACTTTCAGCTGTGAATCTATTTACAGCTGAATCAGGGTTGTGAGCAAGCAATATAGAAAATTGCTTGAATTTCTGCTCTCTGAGAGGAGTCTCTAAATAGCTTTATGTCGTTGGGGAAAAAGAGGCCCCGAAGTAGAGAGCCAGAATGGGTGATGCAAAAGCTGGAGTGTTACCCATCACAGTGACCTCAAGCTGGATGAGAGGGTTCAGATACTGTTCACCAAGATCGTAGTCAGACAACCGCTGCAGAAAGAGATTAAGCCGCCCTGCCTGACTGTGCACTGAAGCATATGAGGAATTCTCAAATGACCTATATATGATTGATGGATACGTGGGTGTGGCAAGAAGTGGCACCGAACAGCTGAGTGGTAGTAATATCTTACACAGCTGCAGCTATTCTTGGCACAGCCCTCTAGAGTTTCTTAGTATTCATTGCTAGAATTGGATTGGTGTTTTGAGATTCCAGGTTTTTAGGAAGGAAGAAATTTTACAGATTTCTTGAAGTCACCTTCAGTAAACGCTAGTCATTAACGGAGAGTGTGTGTGGGGGTGTGTGTGTGCGCCTTTATGTGAAAGGAAAGTAAATGTGCTTAATCTGTCTTCAATGTTGCTCTGTTTTTTCTTTTAACATTATCATCGCCTGTAGTAGCTCTTATTTTTTCAAAGCAACTTAGAAATTTTCTCAGAAAACAATTGCTGATTTCTTCCTCCAAAAGAGTTTTCTTGCAGAACTTATTAAGAAACTTATCTTCTCGTAAAGATTTATTTACATTATTGCTGAGCTGCAGAATCTAACCTTTGCCACGGCTTCAACTTTTTTTCCTGTTTTTTAAGCAAAGAGATCTTTTCTAAAGGGTTCGCTCTTGAAAACTTGTGCTTTAATTTACATGATGGTAATGCATGTTTTCGTCTCAAGTTGTATCAAGCGGTAAACGATGGAAATGCCTATTCCATTCTACTTCATTGTGGGAGCAGCTGGATTTAGCTACAGTGGTTACTTATTTGCCTCACAAGCTGCAGGGGTGAATGATTCCCTATAATCTGCCTCTCCCACCAGGGCCTTGCACCATAATGCAGAATTAGCTTGGTCTTCAAACTGTGGACAGATGTTTAAAAGGGAGAGAAATCATTTTCACTTGCAGTGCGCTTTTTTCCCCCAAGGATTTCCAGGGTGTTGTTACCCACTGCCAGTCTGGATTCCCTGAGAAGTGAGTTAGCAGCACCAGAAGCAGAGAGGGGGTGTATGATAGCTATGCATTGTACAATGGGAACTTGATAGTCCCAGGTCATGAAGAGTATGGGTATGAGCACCGCTCTTATAAGCAATTCCTCTGGAAAAATTAAGGGAAGAATCTAGGTATAGGTCATTCAGGAAATCTCTGCTGCCTCTGCCCACGTTATTTCAAGCATACCCAGAAAATTTCTGCTCCTGAACTTTACAACCTTTTCTAAAATGAATACCCATGTCTGCTTTTAACTAGGTTAGCAGTCTACCAACTAATCTGTTACCAAGCGTGACTTCTCTCAGCAGCAACTCCAAATACAGCTGCTAGTAGGATTCAGCTATTGCCATCAGAACTAAAAGTACTCTAATGCTTCACTGAAATATTTTGAAAAGTTCACTGTGAACATTCCATCTTTGTTTTGTTTGTTGTTAAACTTTTCTTCTTGGTATTCTAAATAACTGCCCCTCAGAGTAAACTGAGAGACATGCGCATGCCTTCTGTTTCTAGCAGAGCATTTGCAAACTATCCCAGTATAAATTGTTTTTAGATTACTAAGTAATCTGTAACCTTACTGTGATGGACAGTCAGATTAGAGTTCCCACCACGCGAGGAAGCATTATTAGACCTCATGCCTGGAGCAACTTAACCGCCACCCTGACATGGTGTTTCCTGATTGGAAATCTTATGACAAAACACTGCCTGCCTGCTACAAATCGGCATTTTGTAACCACTTGGGTTTTTTTCATTGCAAAAGCCGTTACTTAGCGCTTGCTGGCAATATGGTAAACTTCAAGTGATGCTTACAGTTCTAAGTGCAGTGTTGTATTGAAATTTTATATTCCAACAGTGTGCGTATTTTCATACTTACATTTATTATTTGCTCTTCATTGTGGTATGGTATAGTTTAAATGTCTTAGGAGTCTGGTCTTACTGTAACAGAGACCATAGAAAACGCTTATGGAAGGTTTCAGGTGCGCATTAGTTTACATCTGCAGGCCATGGCCTTTGCAAGCGGTTGTCCATAGATACTACTTCCTGGTTGTGTAGAGCCCCATATTATTCCACAGAAATGTCACAGGTTTCAAATCCAGAACATACAGAAGCCTTGGCGTGGCAGGGACCTAATCTCAAATGGCAAAATAATGTGTTTGGTGTGCTCACAAGGAGACAGAAGGCAGTAGGAGAGTGTTGAGATAATAAAGGATGTTAGCAATGTTTACTATGTCACAGCGGATAAGCACTCAATCTTTTTGTAATTAGTATTATGAGAAGTTCCTGGCAAAGTTGTAAGTCTTTGTTTGGTCCCTTTTTTCTCCTCCTCTAATACAAAGAGGAGAACCTGACAGTATCTCTATTTGTTGTTTAATTGTCCTTCTCCACTGCTGGAGTGGGTGTTACTTTCAGCTCAGGTCTTCCCTAAAATCTCATCTGATTCCCTAGCCAGAAGATGCTCTTAACCAGCAAATCCTCTTTGCCTTTCTCTTGGGGGTGTCCCACGAAGGCTCCAAACTTTGCCCTTTTCTCTCAATCCTGCAATGCCTTTGGTCAGCAGCAGGCTCTCCTAGAAATACTCTGATTTAATATCTCCCTACTTGAAATAGCAACTGAGCTTGTAAACCAAAGACATCTCGCAAAGGTCTCTTCATCTAGGGTCAGAGCATGTACTTGAGGAGGTGAAACATTTGTTAGTTGGATGCCAGATTATTAACATTTGTGTCATGATCAGCCAGGCAGTAAGAGACTGTGGATGACATTAATCTCATCTAATTTTAGGTATTTACAGCTTGGAGTACCATATCCATATCTGAACTACTCACATTATGTTCTCCTTATAGTTGGTGGAGAGAACAGGCATGTCCCAAGCATGACTTAGCTGACTAGTTTGAAATTATGCTTGATACGATGCAATGAAGTGTGCCCTGGGCGTGCCCAGTTTTCTCCAGAAACTACTGAATAAGGCCTGGATTTTCCCGTACATCTCTACTTGTACACATCTCACACATCCCACTCCTACCCCATTTCCTAGTAACTAGTGCTGAATCAGCCTAAAAATTGGAAAGGCCGAGCTAGAGTGACTGAACTTTATCTCAAGACTGTCTTACTTGCACCTTCTAGTTCTGACCTCCCAGGTCACTATGCTGCTGTCACTGCGGTCACGAGCGTCTCCTCTCTTTTCACAGCAATTACAGAGAATTTAATCAAAAAGAAGGAAGTCTTTAAAGTGTTATTCCCGTTTTCTTCCTGTTATTTATTTATCATCTCAGTAGTAAAGTGTAGATAAAAGCATAAATATTCTATCTATTGATCTGCCTGTCTAACTGTATGTAAACTAACTTTCAACTATATAATGGCTGAAGTCTTACATTTATTACATTTAATTTTCCTATAAATAAAGGAAGGTGAAAATAGTGTCTTTCATTCCTCTTTTTTCCTCAGCTCCACACAAATGCAACCCAACTTCCAGAGAGCTGAGCAAAGGAGGACAGGTCACCTCATTGAGGTTTGAATAATCTTCCAAAAGTTAGATAATGATAATTACCAAAATAAGGCCTTAAAAGTCACATACCAGGCACAAAATTATGTGGTCTTGAAAATAGATTATTTTTTTATTTCTTTAGAACTTATGTTCTGCTTTTGAACTGAAATAGCACTGCTTCAGCATCTGATGTTGAAGACTAGATAACATTTCTTGATGAAGCAGTCAGAAAAGTGTGTAGATAAATGCAAATGGGTCCTGGTCACATTTTCATTAAACTTCCTACCTAGGGCTTAACAAAGTATCTAACAATTTTGGATGCCTTTTGGTTTTGGCTGTCCTGTAGCGAAAAATTGTTACACAGTATTAAGGATTCAGTCTTTAAAAATTTAGGCTAACCCTTTTTTTAACACTACTGGGTACCAACAGCAGAGTTACAAAGCCTTTTGCCTTTAAAAAAAAACGCTTCAAAACATTTGCACCAAGAAGATTTTTCTGTTGAAAGCATAGATGGGAAGCAATGCACTGCAGTAAATGAACAGTGAAAATTTCTGTTTTATTCCAGTAGAATAAGTTTAGATGCAGTTACGTTTAATATGACACACTAAATCCTTGTACCAAAACCAAGGAACCCCAAATGGAGTCAATGAACCAAAAAACTGGATTAAAAAAGCTTTTTATCTTTATGCCAGTCTGAGTCAAAAGTTCAATTCTGGATACTCTTCCTCCTCAGAGGGTTCAAATCTGGATCGAAAAGTTTCTGTTGGAGCCAATCTCCGAAACAGATGACTAATAAAACTAACATCGTGACATGGACATACACACACACACATATCTCCTTTTTAACATGTGGAGTATTAACTGAAGGCCAGGATTGTTTTAGATTTATTTTATGTATAAAGTGATTCAACTCTCCCTTCCTTGTCCTCCTCCCTTCTCCCAGTCTGGCCAAATCTTTGTGCTGGCTGCTACTGCTTCGTAGCCAAATACTGTGGAAAGGAAGACAGCTTTTTTATTATTATTATTTTTTACCAAAAAGGTAAAAAGTTTTTACTTTTTCTTCCTGTGTTCATCAGTCAAATGAAACAGACGGCTTAAAAATTGATTCAAACAAATGGCATCCAGAGTGCCCTTGTGCATTTTGTAATTGTACCCAACTGTGATTACAGTCCCACAGAATATATTTTTGCATTTTCTTTTCTTTCATTACACTTCACTGGTGATTCACTCCCTAGAAGGGATTCACCCATTTTAGGAGAGAAAGAATTCATTGGTTTCATGACCTTTTATTTCTGCAGCAGAAATGGGTGAACTCACTTGGAATAAATACAAACCAATCCAAAGCATTACACAGGACAAAATTAATTCCAAATTTGACCTTTCTGAGTCTTGGGGGTGGGGGGGAAGAAAAGAAAAAAAAAAGTTTTCTTCCCTCTATCTTTTGACTGGTGCCCTATGGTTTGCAAGCACCAAAATATCACAGCAGGGGCTAAAGCTTTATAGATGTGTGTCTTGGTGAGAAGCAGATGAATGGCAAAACTGAAAGACTCATGGTGCTACACTGCTTTTCATGTATGCGCCCAGGGCACGGTGGGGGAGTCCCTGCGGCCGCCTGGAAATGCCTGGATGCTCTGGCTGGTTTAAGCTGCCGGTATGTGTTGCGGCACCAACCCACCTCACCACCACTGCTTATGGTGGCTGTGGCTCAGAAGGGCAGGAACGAGAAAAGCAGAGCTTAAAGTAATTCTGATTTTTCGCCCCCATTTGATGCCAGGCTGTGTAGAACAGAGCAAAAGTGTGAGTCAAGGAGATTTATTTCCTTGTCTGGGACACAAGAGTGTCCTGCAGAAAGCATCTTCCACTAATGAGGGGTACTGGCCTCGGATTTTTGTCTCCGTCTAAACAGGGGGTGACATGCCACTGCTTCTGCGAGCTACCTGAGGGACCAGGGGTGCGCCCCGCCTGTCGAATTTGCCCTGCTACTGCTGCCACTTTCATTTGGAACGCCATCTGGAAAACCAAAAGATGGACATCTTTTATAAAAAAACATGACAGAACAGTTGTCAGTTTATAAATGTTTGCAGGAGTTAAGCTGTTTCAGTCCCAGGGCTGCCAGCCTGGCCATTGGGCAGTGGGGTCTCAGCAGGTTGCCCTGGCTGCCATTTTGTGTCGCCTCCCCCGGTGCCAGGGCAAGGAGTGGGGCAGAGCAGGGCCCGCGGGGAGATCGATTGATTGATTGCCTTTGGCGAGCAGTAATGAAACCGCTTCCATGGTGGTGACGTGTGTCCTGCCCAAAGGATGAGGTTTTTTGTGTTCTATATGGCTGTTTTGAGGGCTTCCTTCCCATGTACCTGGTGGGTGGAGGTGCTCAGCGCTGCCACAGCAGCCCCTGCACCGCTGAGGGGGACACACAGGCCCATCCCGGCCCAGCCACTCTCCCTGGTGTCCTCATCACCTCAGGTCTTTGGCCCTTCAGATATGATCAGGCTGAAACCTGGCACGTGGCTCAGATGGGCTTGAAATTTTAAAAATAAAAAGCAGTCTGACACAAACAGATGTGTCAGTTTTTACGAGTCAGGGTGAGCAAAGGTTTCTCTGTGAGGCAGAACTTTGTCCGTCCTTCTGTGATCCTCCACTCACCTGTCACCATATCTCAGCCTGAAAACATCAAGTTGGTGAAGTTTGGTACCAACCTATTTATAAAGACCAAAGTATCTTAAAAGGACTGGAGACAGATTTCAGTGTGGAGCTCACCACAGTCCAGGCTTCCTCACTCATGAGAAGTTTTCAATTTATTTATTTTTTCCAATGATGTTCCTAAAATGAAATATGCCCCACAGAGACCAATTCAAGTAAGTACTGGCTGCAAGCCTGGGACTGCCTGGCCTACTTTCTGTATGAAGGAGCCATGCATCCTAGAAACATGGCCCAGGGCTTTCAGCACCAGGATTGCAGTGGTCCAGCGGAGCATCTGGGAGCCTTGCTCGAGATAAGTCCTTCAACTTTTCTGCTTCGGAGCTGGGGAGCTCAATCTGCATGGTCTGTCAAACTGCTGGCCCTAGAGCAGCAAGCCTGAAAGACCCTGGATGGCTCACATCTCCAGATGCCATGAAGCCTAAAACCTTTGTGGTCCCAGCAGTTTTCTGAGAGGAAAAAAATAAAACTAATTTTAGTTTTCCTATGTTTAGAGAATGTGAACTATTTTGCAAGGGAAAGTTAATATAGCCTGAGTTTGGAAAAGAGATCGTTTGAAATGCCTAAAGGAAGCCTGGTGAACAAGAAAGCTGGAGCAGCAGGGCTTGTGAGAAGAGACAGGAAAGATACCACAAAGCTGCTGAAGATGCACAAACTTTCTGAATGACATCTCTGGTTTTCCACCACATCCCTCAGTAGTTTGAGGAGGCTGGTGTTTATGCTGACTTTAGGGAGGGAGGAGTGCTTGAACTAGTTATCTAGTTATTGCTAACCTCCTCGATAATGAGGCATTCCTTCCAGGTGATAACTCATATGGTGATGTCATGTTGATGTCTGCTTGAAGATTGACGGCTAACAAGCTGGAGTGAAAGGAGTTTTCCAAACCTTGCCGTGGAGCCTTAAAAATTCCAGCACTCTGCCCTTTGAGAGAAGGTATTTCCCAGAGCATCCTGAGAAAACACTGATGTGATACATACTGGGAGGTTATACTGCTGGACCTGCTGACCTGGTGAAACGAAGATTTAAAGATACAAGTGTAAAATAACTTGTGTGATGAAGGCCGTTTTTTACCCTTGCTGTTTCCACTGCTCAGTATCTCAGTCTGCAGGGACTGTCTCAGCACGTGTTTGTGAAAAGATTAGAAAAGGTCCCCATTTTTAAGATCCTCATGAAAGCTCCACCATACTGAACACTACTGAGTCCAACTACACAGCAAGATGTTGCAATTTTGGATTATCTTTAAAATCTCTCTGGTGATTTTTCCATTCAGAAAAATATCTTTGTGATACCAAGGGAGAATGACAAATTTTCTGAAATAATCCATTTGTATCGAAGGCCAGGCTTTTGTGACTTGTACAGGGCCACAAGATTTGTTCCAGAGGGCTATAGTGTGTTTGAGTAACAGCAGTGTAGTACCACCAGAGTCAACGATCCACCAGATTTGCAGAACTGTCTCTTGTGTTGCTCACTACTGAAGTGACCTCCCTGACTTATGCACAGGAGGTGGCAGTAATCTCAAGGTATGGTTCATGTTTCCAGCCATGCTCACATTCTCATAGAGAGAGAATATCACACAAGCGATATCCTGGCTTTGAGAGTAAAGCCAGGATATCACTCATAACTAACAGCTGGCTACTAGTGTGGTTTATTAGAAATTCAGCTAGTTACTGAAGTAGGTTCTTTATCTTGGTGACCTTCCAAGGCAATCGGAGCCTTCTTGGAAGACCTTGAATAGAGATGTTTGGGTGTAAGAAAAATAGCACTGCACAACACACAATTCTGGTCTCCCAGGGTTCACGGATTTGGAAGGCGCTGTACCATATATAACTGTAGAAGACAGCACTAAGATACTGTAGCTGCTGCATCAAGGTCATGATGTTCTGGGATCCAATTAAAATTATGCAAGATAGGCAATTTAGGAAAGAATTCGCATAGAGCTTAGGAAGGAAAAAGTCTTATGCATTAGGAGCTCAGTTACTTTGCAAGACTAATTTTCCACTATCTCATGATCTTGTAATAAGAGCACAAAGTATTTTAAATGTTTGGTTTGCTTACTGATCAGAACTCTTGAGACCTTGCTTTCTAAATCACCGTTATCGTTTGGCTTCCATTTAACAGCAAAGTTGTGGGCTGCTTCTTGGAGTATATGCTGATTGCAGGAGGTTGTGACTTCGGTGGCTGGGCAACAGTGAAACCTGGAACAGGCACGTCTGATGCTTGGAGACCTGCCTCCTTCCCTGGAGGTGATGTTAATAGAAAAGGTGGTAGTGCTGCAGGTCTTGTGATCCAGAGCATTGATCTCACCTCCTCCAACAAAACCATCATGCTCATTCAGATCACTGTGCTACCTTTAATTCCTGGAACCTATAAAGAGATAATGGGGAATGGTATTGCAACTAGGGGAATTGCCATTTGATGGAAAACTTGGTATTTTGGATGGGGATGTAACGAACAGGCCTATTCATATCATAATTATCTCCTAATTCATGTGTCCTGAAGGACAAGGATAAAAGATTTAGCTATCTATCTACTGTATTTTAAGAACTGCTTATATTGTAATGTTCTGTAAACCAAAAACTGCTGCTGGCAAAGTGGACGGGATTTCATGGATGCTTTGAGCAAAGGTTTCCTTACAGGTATTGCCAGTTTCATGACCTATGTTATGTTAGACTGGTGACTGGGGACTTATCCTGAACTCAGGGCCCTGTTTTGCGAGCTGGAGTACAACCAACCAAGTAAAAAGGGTAAAGAAGAGCTCACAGTCCAAAGAGGCAAGACAAAAAGACTTTATTCCCTTAGAGCCAGCCAAAGAGTGGTTTGCAAACATTGTGTTAGAACCAGTGTTTTGGTCTCCTTTTTCTTTTTCCTTTCCCTTTCCTTTATATTTGAAAACGTTGCCTGGGGAAGAATTAGCTAACCAAGAAAGACGAAAAAGGCAGAGGGGAGCACAAGAGCAAAGGGTGATGGAGAAGCAGGAAGGGAGCGAGGTGAGGAGACCGAGACGCTCAAACAGTCCATGAACACAAAAGAAATATCATCCCGTGGAAAACTGTGGAAAAAAACTAGACATGGATGGTTGCTGCAGCCTAGGTGGCCCTTTGCACGGATATGAGTCTCTCTGCTGCGGAAGTCTCCTAGGCACGTTCATGCTGCTCTGCCTCACACCGGGCAAAACTGGGAAGGGAAGGTCCAAGAAATTGACCCTGATCCTCTGCTTGGTGCAAGCCAATGTATCTCTAGGGTGGGTAGTACAACGGCAGCAGCCGTGGCTGCCTGTGTGTTGGGTCTAAGGATTTGCAGGATGAACTGCGCTTGCGGGTGTTGCTGCAGAAATGGTGAGGGGGGCAGATCACGCCTTTCTAGCAGTAGTGAAAGGACTCTTCTTAGATGTTACCTTCTGCTTGCTTGGGAAGAAGATACTGTCTTGAGCATGTCTCTTTTTCACAGCATAAAAGACAAAGAAATGCCATGCGTGGGTCCTATATGCAGCTGAAGGAGCAGAAACCCCAACTGTGTATGAAGCGGGCAGCTGTGGTCACGTGGGCACTACTGGTCACACGATGTGGAAGTGCAGGAGTACACAGGAGGTGTTGCAGAGGTTGAGGAGATGGCCCAGTAAGCCCAGGTCCCCTCATATAAACCAGAGCTTGGCTGTGGTAAGGGCAAAAATTAAGCAAAGGATTAGCAAAACCAAATCTGTCCTGTGACCAACCTCAATAAATGACAGGCAGAAACTGTCCTTCAGAGTGTCTTTATCTTCAGAGGTTGCAGAGTCAGTGGGATAGAGGGAGGAGGGTGCAAATGGATGGCTGTTTGGTTTCATACTTTCTTTATTCTCTTTATTCTTTGTTTTCTAACAATAAAGGAGCTTTATGTGGATATTGTAGCAAAGGAATTGATGAGTCATAAGGTTTGCAACTTCATTTCCCCCTCTGCTTCTTTTACTTTTTTCCTGATACTCACATCTTCCCTCCCGCCTTGCCCCTCCTCTGCTGGTGCAGCAGGACGTGCTGTGCCTTTAAGAAGTGTGGTTTTTCAGAAGACTAATTCCCAAGCTTTGGCATGTGTTGAGGCATGCCCTGAGTTTTGTGCTATGGTTTATGAAAAACTGAAGTGCATTTGTCTAGGGAGGTTTTTAACTCCTTTCTGCCATAGATACGCTTTACCTCTTTGTTCTTCAGTTGCAGAGCATACACCGTTCAGTGTTTCCATAAGGCTTTCTGCTCTCTTCTCCGAAAGAGGAGGGGAGGTAAACTAAAGTAGTGGGCTTTTATTTTTTTAATTAAAATTTATACTTTACTGAGTTGTTTTTTACATGGCAAAGCTCTGGTGAATAAAGCTGAGATAGCAAATGTTCTTGTTGATTATATCCTCCCACTGGCATCAATATAGCTGCAGTGTTAACCTGTCGTTGCAGTAGCAGAACAGTGTAGCCAAAGACACGTTGACCTGCAGAAGTCACAGCATTGGCAGCTTTATTATGAATTTCATATATTGTGAATTTCTTAATGTTCCCATTCCCCAATGCTCCTTTTTGCTTCCTTTCCCATCTCATGATGGTCAAAAAGAAACTTGTAAGAAGACGATTGTACTGTGAAAATTAACATAGCCTTATGTGAATAAAATGTAGGGGGAGTTGGGGGGCTTTTTTGTAGTGGTTTTTTGGGCTTTTTTGGTTGTTTTTTTTTTTTTTTTAGCAAATCCTGTTCTTTTGAAACCAAGTGTATGCTTCAGGAGGTCTGCCTGGATTTTTTTTTTTAATATTTTCTAGGGGCAGCAATGCAATCTTTAAACCACAGCTCTCAGCAAGAACATTGCAGGTGTTGCAGGCATACCGGCAGGTAACTACAGAGTTACCCTTGGTGATTATTTTAAAAGCAGTGTTTGCTATGAGGTCCTGGATCTGCATGCTAACGTTGTCTTGTAATAACAGCATAAAACCACTTGGGCTGTCAGCCTACATTCGTGTACCTGTACGTTGTTTCAGGCCTCAAGATAGCAAGCAAGTACAGGTGAGCAGAATTCCCCTACGTCTCCGGCAGCGTGGCGGCTCTGGGACTTGCCGCATAGTCACCCGCAGGATGTGGGCCCCACAGATGAAAGAACTGTTTCTAGTAGAGACAGGCCTGGTTTTATGAGGAGAGATGTTGGAGGGGAAGGGAGGGAGCAGGAGCTAGGGCTGGATGTGCCTTCCACACTGAGGTGGTGTGTGGCTTTGATTAAATCACTTAACCTTTGAGCTGCAGATTTCTTGTGAGTGAAATAGTGGTATTAGCATCATGTACGGCATGTTGGGATTAAATGAATTAATGTAACAGTACTTTACAGTCTCGGCTCTGTAAATGTGCTGAGTGCAGTTGTTCTATTTAAGAAGCTTGCAGTGCTACTTATTGAGCCTACGGGAGGGACCCTCCCAATCCCCCATCCTCCCCTACCTCCCAATTAGTCCAGTCAGTGCTCTTATCCCTCTCCATGACCAATAGCGAGCAATCTCTGCCACTTAGCATCTCGATCTTGAAGCAGTGCTGTATTGCAACAACTGTCTTCACAAGTGGCTACAGAGGAACGGCTGCACCGCAAGCCGTGGTGAGGAGCTCCGTCTTCTGCATCGCCCTCCAGCCGCCCGGGCTCAGGGAGCCCCCGACTAACCAGTCCCCACAGCATCTCCTCAGTAGCATGGTGGAATGGGAAGTCCTGGGATCTCTTGACATCTCTGCCACCTGCTCACGGGGTGGCCTTGGCAAGTCACATCACCTTTCTCTTCTTCACTCTTAATGCTGAAGTGTGGCTCGTATCTTTTACCTTCATACCCAAGAGCTGCTCAGGGCTGGATTAATGAATGTCATGAAGTCAAGGATGTCTGTGGATGCGCAGCACAATGTAAATGTGAAGTATTACTCTGTAATTATGGGTGTAGGTAACTGTTGAAAATGATTTATTTTATCATAAATCAACATTTGATCAGCTGGAATCATAGAAAGGAGGAAGAAGTGTAGAGAAAGCCTGTCCTCTGTTACCTCAGTGTGAAATTTTTCAGGAAACTGGAATGCTACCTCTCCCGTGTGTTTTGTGTATATGTTGACTTTGAATCTAGTACTGGTTACTGAGATTGATGGGGTGGCATAAGAATAGTCTGACTTCTATAGGTGTAATATTTCAATATACAGATGGGGAGAGGTCTTTTTTTTTTTTCCTTCTCTTGGGATTCGACATTTCATGAGGAAGCAAAGTACTGCTTTCTGCAGCATTGTCTGGCGTATCCAAGGTTGACACAGCAGCTCCTTGGGTTCAGTCAATTAGCAAGTTGAGGACTGCAGGAGAAAAAGCAGATGAAACATTACTATGTAGCTGCTGACATACTGCCATCATCAGGGTACAGTTTATAAAGTCTCTGGTGCTGCTGTGGGATCGAAGAGTTAAAAATTCCAAGGGTTTAATCCAGTATAATAATATTTTGCAAGGCCTATCAAATTCACAGCAGTGAAAAGCGGAAAAGCAACTGAGCTACGTGGAAAATGAAATTAGATGGAATTATGTTGCCACATGTTTATCTAACTAGTTGTTTCACTTAACAGGGTAGACACACGTTTATCTGAGCCCTCAGCAGAGGCTCATACCGAGTTGTGCTCCCCTGCTCTCCTGGGCTGCATTATCCACAGAAATGGAGTGCCCTTCATCCGATTTGAACAAAGCAGTGTTCTGCTGCATCTATTTTTGGTCACTGATTTGTATGCTGTAGAAGCCATCTCATTCCTTAGAATACAGCCATATATTGTTGTGCTTGTTTTCCTTTTGCTCCTGTGTATGTAGTGGATTGTTGTTAGTCTGTTTGAAGGCTTTAACATCTGGAAGAGACTGGGGATAGCAACATCTTTGTATATAGGTTAGATGTGGAGCTGCAGGTCCCTTCCAAAGTGAAATGTTATATGCCATCTACTGTGATGCTCGTTTGTATACTTGAGGGTTTTGGTGTGGGAAGGACAATCAATATAATGCTAATCCAAGCAGCTGGATAAAACTACCGCTGCCAAAACTAGCACAAGGTAAAAATGGATTTATTTCCCTAGGTAGTTCTGCAACTGGTTCCCATGGAGGTAACACCAAATACAAATTTTGGAAGTAAATATTTATATGCAATAAGCTTAGCTGAGTTTGAGTGAGTAGTGAGAGGAATCAGTTTTTACTAAAACATGGCACTAAATGAGGCACATAGGGCAGATCTTGCTGTGAGAAATTCAGTTATCCTGTAGTGTAAGCTTTGCCGTATTATTTGGACACAAACAAATCCAGTTATAGCCCGAATCTTGAAAGTAGGCTATCACAGATGAAAAGAGTAAGTAGAAAGTGGGGGAAGAAAGAATGAATAAGTTAGTCTGTAGTGCAGCCCCCTTCCAGTGAGTGGAAAGTTACTCTGCAAGGAGCCCTTGTGGCTTTCACCAGGCTGTTTGCAGACCAGTGCCGTAGCAACAGAAGAGCAGTTCTTACGCTCTGGTTCAGTCTATTGCAAACAATTTATTTTCTGAGAAAGCTAATCACTGTTTTGTTAGTTACTTCCCAGCAGATGAGCCAGGCACTCCTGAATTTAAAACAGAAGCACGAGTGAGTGACAGCCAGCTAAGCACGGGCTGGAGTCTTGTAGCAGCATATCCTTCAGCTCCAGTGCTGCAGTCAGAAAGAGAAAGATTTTTCCTTTGAAGATAAGACACCTGGGGCTTTTGTAGAAACTGAGTATGGCTTGAGTTGTGCAGCTGTTTTCTCAATATAAAAAAAAAAAGGCAGAGAAAGACAAAGCATCTGGCTCTTCCATGCACCACCAGAAATTCCTCAAAATGCTAAAACCCAAACCAGCGCTTTCCATTCTGCAGTTGTGTTCTTGTGAATACTTTCCGTCTTGTGGCTTACGTGACACTTTCAGCCAAAGCAACCTCCCGGGCCGAGCCGTGAGGCTGTGCTGTGTGTGTACAGGAGAGAGGGAGTGCCGGCAGAGAGGGAGTGCGGGAGTGTGCGTATGTATATGTATGAGGGAGCGAGGGAGCGAGAGTGTGTGTGTGCAGTGTCGTAACGTGGCAGGGCACAGGCAGTTATGAAACTTTCCAATAAAGTCTCAGTGCGTCAGTATTGGTTGCTTGGGGTGGTTTTTTTCTGTCCGTTGCCCTCCAGTTTCGTTTCCATTTATGAGTGCAGAGGGAGAGAGGGAGAGGTTGAGAAATGCTAGCAGACCCCCGCAAGGCGTTGGAGGAGCCGAGCAGTTCCCACGACAGGTGGAGCACACCGCCTCGGCGCTGAGCGAGATTCCCGGGTCGAGATTCCTGGGTCGTGGTGCCCGGAGCCAGGGGGAGGGGAAGCCCTCGGACTCGGGGCAGCAGCTGGTTGAAAGGGGCCCCTTCAAAGTGCTGCGGCAGCAGCCAGAAGTTCGACTTCTATTTTTTTAAAGGACTGGAGAAATTATTAACCACAGTTGATGACGTCAGAGTTGATCTGATTAAAGGTTTGTTTTCTTGCTGGCAGAGGTGTGCTCCGTAGAGACTGGTTCTCTCTTCTTTTTTTTTTAAGTTTCTTTTTTGAACAGCGAACGGAGGGAACTGCTCGCATTGCTGCTGCTGCCACTGCCGCTGCTCCAGCTGCGTGTGTGTGTGTGTAAACAGGATGGTGTATCTGTAGCTGCCACGCGCAAACACACATTTGACCATGAGGACTCTTCGCAGGTTGAAGTTCATGAGTTCGCCCAGCCTCAGTGATCTGGGCAAGAGAGAGCAGGCAGCCTTGGATGAGCGGGGGACCCAGCAGCGACGGGCCTGCTCCAACGCTACCTGGAACAGGTAAGGTCTCGCACGATGTGCCGACTCCCCTGCAGCCTCTCCGTGCTCCTGCGGCCGTGATGAACGTGCAGGTAGCCACTCCGTCGGCTTGCAGGCGAGGCTGCCTTGCTCCCAGCTCGGCAAGGTTACAGTATGTCGGGCTTCTGCGTTGTGTGTTACACACACCGGGGTTAGTGTTCAAGTAAAAGATGGGAGCATTTTGTTTCCTGGAGCTGTTAACCTTTCTCTGAAGGCTGATAGCAAAGAGCCTTTCCTGCAGATGGCTCAGCCTGCTCTTCCTTGTGATGGACAATGACTTATTTCAAAGAATCCAGCTACAAATATGTTTCTGTGTCTATCTAGATATTCTCATTTGAGGTTGATTTGCTTTATTTTAGTAAAAAAAAAATTACATAGACACAACTATTAAAATACATTATTTTTATCTGCGTTACTATATATATTGCTGGTTGTTGATACAGATATGACAAAGCCTACTCGATTTACTCACATTAGTACAAATATCTGTGTGTGTGTGTGCATACGCACGCAAGCACACACACTTTGGACAGGGAAAAATAAGCCTATATTGTTTTCTTTGTTGTGTTTATACATGTGAATTTTATTACTGTTTGATTAAAAAAAACCCCATGCAAACATTTTGTTGAGAGTATGTCACTTAGCAGAGATACTCGGAAAGCGTCTTAATGACCTTTTTAGTGACACTCTTAAAGATGAGTCTAAGTCTCTTAAGTCGTTAGGAATTATGTGCTTTTTGAAAATGTAATGTCATCTCCTGGGTCACAGCTTGGAGAGCATCATTTGTAATGTTTTACAATGTTTTATAATGTGTGGCAGTACAGCTGTAGGAATAAAAATACCAGTGAACTATAGACATCTTTGTTAAAGGTATTGGAGTTCTGAGCAAGAAAAAAAAATTACGAAATATGACATCTTCTGTTCCTCTCACCACTCAATTTGTGGTTTCATGCCTGCATTATGGATTAGTTCTTTAATGCTGTCAGCACAGCAAGCACTGACACTGTACCAGTCAGAAAACAGACCGAGTTTCTGCTCAAGTACCGTTCTATTTATATGACCCGGTGTTGCCCCCAAGGTCTGAATGGTGGTGATAATTAAAGGCTGGATTGGATCACCTTGGCTCCTGCCAGTTGGGGTTTTACTTGGCCAGTAGCCCCATCAGAAGCAGCAGGGGGTAAGATACTCCTTGGTGTGAACCAAGGTGACAGAATACAGTCCCCAAAGCCTTTTTGTGATGGTGTGCTGATAGCTTTTGTTGGCGGGGATTAACGTTTCCAGGTCTTGCTTGAGGGGAGGGAGCTGTGGAGGCGGATGTGAACGGAGAGCAGGTCAGGCAGCAGGCTTGCTGGGAGTGGGAGAGCTTTAGGCTTAGGGGCTGCTGATACTCAACTAGAGGCATTTCGTAAGTGAGCTGGAGCAAGAGTTTATTTTTAATACAGACAGGACAGGTATAGCTCTGGCCAGAGGTGGTTGCCGATCAGCAAGCTAGACCTCTGCGTGTTTCATTCAAATGCTTAGACAACTGTCCCATCGCCTGTTCCTCACACAGGTGTCCGCGAGTCATCCTGTCACTGCTTTGCGTAAGCTCAGGCCTAACTGTGCTTTCCTGCTGCATGTTGCCTTTTCCCTGCGCAGGGATCACTGGGCCATTGCTGTCGTTGGTGGCACATGCCTCCAAAACACCTTGGGAACACTGGCAGAGCGGCTGTCATGCGGTGACAGGCTGGTGCTACCTGCGATGGCAAGTCAAGTGGGCATCGCGTGCCTGCGCTAACAGGTGCCTAAAGCCATGGCACGTAATGCAGATTACAAGTCGGTTGTGCTGCATGGGCAAACGGAAGGCCCTTTGTTTCTTTACAGCGCAAGGCTTTCTCCTAGCAGAAGAGAGAGTGAGGGTAATTCTTCTTTCAGACACGAAAAGGCTTGTATCTTCTCTTGATTTTAAGAAACTCAGCTATTCTACAGGCTGTAAAACTGGTGCTTATCCTCAGGAAAGCTAGGGTTTACATGATGTTGGATTAGTTGTATTAAGAAGTTATCCTCTGTAGCTTCTGCCTATCACCAATGTGTGCCCATCTTGGCTTGTGTAACAGGGTCTGGTCTTGAAGGAGTTGGTTCAGCTCTCCTGGAGAGACCGTAATGCCAGTGTTGCAAACTGGGCATCTAAACTTTGACTCACCAGAAATCTTGGGTAGGTTTTGAAAATCTTGGGCTGTTGAAGGTTTTTTACTTTTCCACTGCAAAATTAAAACACCCGAACAGAGGACTAGCGTACCATGCTGTGGTTTATGGGAATATTTGTTCTTCCAAACAAAAGGATTGCCTGTGCTGTTTCATTCTGTGCAATATTGAGTGTAAGAGCTTGCTCATCAAGGAAGTCGAGGTGCACCAGCAGAGCTCTTCCCTCTCACCAAGCCTAGCTGTTCTATATTTAAATGTCTGCTGGTTTCTTGCCTAATGCTAGCAGCTGTGCCTGGGTGTGGCATTTGTCTATCTGGTTTGGAAAAAGGCTTTGAACCAAGTTAATCAAAACTGATATGGGGACAGGTAAAGCACAATGCTACGGCAGGCCCTGCCTGACGCAGGACTCCTGATCCTGCGCTGAAAGTCAGCCCTTTGAGGTGGAGCAAGGATGCTGCCTCGGCCCTGCTGGGGACTGCACTGAAACGCTGTTGAGATGGAGTTTTGCTGGTGGGGTCTCCTGCAAGGTAGCAGCTCTGTCTGCTGGCTTTTTCTGAGGAGGATGTGTGCTCCTCTTCTGCAGTCAGCTTGTGTGTGGCTGCAGTCTGGCTGCCCAGTGACATCCCCTCTGCCACCTCTGCTCTGTTCAGGCTGGTCTCAGCCCTCAAGACTGTTTATACCAGAGGATGCCTGCTGCTTTCTGACACCGAGGAAGGGCAACAGCAGGAGCTTAAGTGCAGGGTTCAGTGTGCAGGGACACATAGCACTGAGTGCTAGCAAGGAAGATCTGTTCCTCCCCAATAAGTTTCCTTCACCTCCAAACTACGATTCTGTAAAACTTCTCGACACTTTTAGATCAAAGGGAAATCGGCGCCGAGTTGCTGTCTGCTAGTATGCAAATTAGACTTCATATCACAGCTTTTTCTGAGCTTGCTTTCCCATGAACCCCCAAAGATCTGTACAGCAACACACCGGCGGTGCACGTTAACTAGCAACCAACAGCAACATAGTGGAACAATACAGTTTCGTTACAGCTCACAGAATTTGCATTGGATTAAAATAGCTTAGATTTTTTCGCTAGTATTGTCTTCAATTCCTTTTCTTCACCCCCCCCACCCCCCTTTCTGCTTCAGGCGAAAAATGAGGGCTGAATGCTGACTAAACCAATTGGACTGAGAAAACCAGGGTTCTTAATCTTGAGCCTGCAGGCCAGGGGGGCCCCTCTCAGGGCAAATAAAATTCATCACGAGGTTTCATTCTGACTGAGCTAGCGCAGACTGCCTAATCAGGAGCTGATACTGAGTTGTGCTGTGGGAAAGCCTCTAGTCAAAGACACTTGGATCCTCACTGGTGTAAAAAAATGGGGAAAATTTCACAGAAACGTGAAGGAGTAGGAGATAGCAAAGAAAAGGCGAAGAAAACACAGATGAAGTGCCTGTGACATTGGTGAGATCAGCAGTAAATCCAAGGAGACATACGGAATCAGAAAGAGTTTTATGGTTTGGGCTAATTTTTATGGAGTTGTAATAAGTGCAGTAACTTGCTGTAAAGTAATTTTTACAGTCATGGGAACCATATTTCTAATTATAAATTAATGTTTTTTCAGATCACAGGGAAGCTTTTCTGGTGGAGAAATCTTTCTAGACCAGCATATTTATCTTCTTCTTTCTTCCAATATTTAGTGTTAATTTAGAAATATTTTGAAATATTTCTGCCTGTCTGAGGATCACCTTCTTTTTCCTGACCTTTTATTTGGAGCCTCCTTGGGAGCATTTGGCCATGTGCCTGCATGGGGGGCAGGCAGAGCTGAGCTACCGAGAGGGGAGGAGGGACAAGGAGGTGAAGGGAACTTCCCAGCTGGTCAAGCAACCACTGCACCGTGAAGCAGGTGCCAGCCTTGACTACAGTAATAGAAAGTGGTGGTGGTGAATTGCTGCTCCCCATAGCCCTGCAGACGTACTTATACTTGCTTGAATACAGGTGTAATTGGAACCCAGAACCTCCTTAGTCCTACATTCTGTAGAGATATTAACTCTTGGTAACACTTCAGGGAAGTCCCTTCACCAGTCTGTCTCAACTTCTTCATACGCAAGAGTAGTGTTTACTGTTGCTGAAGTTGGTGAACTAATGCGTCTGAAACTCTTTGAAGACGGAGTTTTGCAGACCGGCTTATTTTCACTTGTACGATCCAGTGCATAATTGCAGCCTGTCCCCCTCTTTGCAGATTGCTTTACCTTGGGTAGAAATTTCAGAAACATAAGTGAACTAGCAGCTGCGAGTTTGTTTTGAAAGGGTCAAGGCCTCATGGCAAGCCTATGGAGTTGCAGCTGGACTGAAGCTGTGCTGAAAATGGGGTCTTCCCAATTGGATTAAGCTAATTCAGAAAAATTAGGTTTTATTCTGGAGCAAGGGTGTCTTCAAGGAGGTTTTTGATGCAAGTAGATCAGGTAAATTATTGTCAATTAGCTATTACTATAACTGTCAAGAGGAAATGAGCCCTAAATCACTTCGTCCCTTCTGAAAATGAAAATGTTGCCTTTAACTACCCGGTATTCGCTGGGTGTAATTATTCATACAGCATTGTTTTTGCACATGGACTTCGCTTGGAGCTCTGGAAAGGGGGGAATTTGCAAACGCTAAATAAAACATGATATTTTTCAACCATGCTGTTTGCATGTGAATGAAGGTAGTGACTGCTTTACAGAACCAAAGTTACCTGTGTGCTGTGCACAAATGAATACGTGGGCCACTCCACCTGCTTTGCCAAGAAACGCCAAGCTGAGAGGCCCATGGCCACGGTTGAACCAAACAAGTCAGGGTTCAGACAGAAGCTTGCCACCCCAATTTTGCAGTTGTTCCTCAACTCTGTGGACAAATTGTTTCTGACCTGGCAGAAATGAGTGTTTTAGCAACAGTAGTTTTTCCTTCTTGGCTTCTTGAAAATGTCAGTGAAAGAACAGGGGTGATATGTTAGTGCTGGGGGGGGGGTGCCAGCCTCCCACCTACCAATGTCAATGGTGTCTGGATGGACACCTAGCCACTCAAGGGAAATTTATGTTTAGGTGGTATCGAGCTACTTAGGCAGTGATTTCTATTATGCAAAAAATCAGAATAATAAATCCCACCCTCCCCATCTTGGCATTCATGCTGTTAGGCTGGTTGGGAGTGCCGTCAGCGAGCATCCAACTTTGTGGTCTGGGGATTTACACCTTCCAGACGCCTTTGTGCAAACAGTGGGGAAGGTCTGTGCTGTGTGTGCTTCAACTGCCATTCCCCACATTTTGGGTGGTCAAATAGGAAGTCCTGGAGCTGCCACCTTCTCTGGAGGATCAGGCAAATCTAGAATGAGTAGCCTCTCCAAAGAGGTCAAGTTTCTTAGGCTGCTGGGTTGATTTTTGTTGCTGAGAGTGCTGCCTTGGTTGTAGGTAGGGTTTTTTTGGCAATCGCTGCGATTTGTGGCAACTGTGGGATAGATAAGTACAATACATTGCTCGAGCCATCCAACATATTGTCTTAACTCTAAAGGGTGCGCCCACCCCCCCACCCCAAAAAACCCCCAGTCTCTGCAGTTTTCCGATCCTAGTTTGCCCTCCTACGATCCTGGTTTCCCCTCCTACAGCCAGCCTGCTCTAGCCATGCTCCTCTCTTCCCTGCCCACTCACTGACCTCTGAGAAGCCTCCTGCCAGGCTTCTTTCTGCCCCACTGCTGGTCTCTCAAAATGTCGTCTTCTAGCCATAGTCTTCAGACCAAGAATAATCCATGGCATATGTATTTATGGAAAGGTGCCTGCGTAATGTATCTCAACACTTGAATCCAGGTTAAATAATACTGCCACAGCAATTTACCCCAATTCATACCAGCTGAAAAGCTGACTAATGACTTGGTGCTGTGCTTTCAAGAAATGCCATAATCCTGTAACTCGGAGATTTGCCTTTTCTCACAGTGCGAGGGTGGCTGTAGCTTGTTTCAAAGGTGTCCTGCTCAGGTGTGCAGAGCTTCCATGTCTCCCTTGTTCCAGCAGAAGATACTGATGGAGCAGCATTAGAAACTGCTAATTTCCTTAAGCAGGAGAAAGTGCAGCTCTGCAGGAGTAGGAGGTTACCCCTTTGCTTCTGTGGCAAATGTGTCTGTTGGTACAAGACAGCAAACCAGAATAATTTATAACCCTGGACATGCAGTGTGAGGTCTGGTCTTGATTGGAGAGTGGAACCTTAATCAGTATTAAGCATGGGCAATTCAGGAGCTGACCTTCTCTTTTTGTCTCTTGGGCTATTTTTTGTCTCCTCTGCACTGCTTTGTTTTTGTGCACCTTGAGCATGCATTTACACACATATACAGCATCTACAGGGAAAATGTTCAGAGTAATATCAGTGCATGAGTTCACCCATTATTAGCTTTAATGTTGTAAAAGAGTTACAGAAGGGAGTTTACAAGGCATTTCCAGTTCAGGTTAACTATTAAAATATAAGTTTAATTACATACATTATTGACTTAAGCCTCAGTGGTGGCTAGTTACAGGCACAAGTAAAGGTGATCCACCCACCTCAAGCATCTTGCAGGGTTTCTGTGTGTAAGCAGCAGTTCAGATTTTCTTTACACTGAAAGGTTGTACTGTTCTGACTAAACACTTTTAAACAATCAATG
>VZSC01013068.1:0-18031 GCA_013398225.1 Steatornis caripensis
GTCTCAGCCTGATCAAGTTGCTCAATTCCTTTCAGTGCCCTCATAGGGCAGTGGGGCAATGAAAATGGCTAGACTTCCCCTCTAACAAACCACCAGACAAAACATTCCCAGTGCTTGGGGTGGTGGGGGAAAAAAGAGGGTTTAACAGTGGAGGAAGGGGAACTTACCAAATCCCTTCATAGCCTTCCTTAGTGCCTGTGCTTCTTGCTCAGCACTGAAGCTTGAGACCCCCTTGATTGTTGCCTAAACCCACAGGAGAGGAGTTATGAAAGGCAGACTCAGAGTGATAGATACATACAGTAGAGCTGAATTAAAACAAAAATTCTAAAGATGTAAACAGTGACAGCAAGTAAAGCCCACCCACCAAACATGAGTGATTTTATATCAGGCTTCCATACTACCCTAAAGAGAGATAGTTTGTTCTAGAGGGGCTTCCTAGCCACAGAAGAAATAAACCATAGGGACACAACAAAAAGGAAAAAACATCTTCATCTAGCTGCTCATAGAGTATCTGGTTTCCAGTTAAATAACAGCAAGCAGCCCAACATCTCTGTTCAGTCCAGCTGGGGCTTATTCCCAGCAGTTTCCCACATAA
Organism: Steatornis caripensis; assembly: GCA_013398225.1. NCBI lineage: Eukaryota > Metazoa > Chordata > Aves > Caprimulgiformes > Steatornithidae > Steatornis > Steatornis caripensis. The sequence goes on from VZSC01013068.1 coordinate 596, forward strand.
ATCATAGAAGAAGCTGTTTCCATCAAAGCCCTGTTCCTGACTTCTCCAAGAGCAGCCTAGGACCATCATTCTGTAAAATAATGCACCAGCAAGCACAGAGTTTTACTCAAAGCAGTGATTCACAAACCAGTTTCTCCTGCCTCCTGTCCAGTGCCATTTCTGTGGGACTACACTGCCTCTTACAAAGCTCTCCACGTTCCCATAAAAACCATCAGCAAAACACCGTTTAACATTTGTTTAAGTTAGGCTTTCTGAAACAGGTACAGGGTAGCTACCATATAGATGGCTACTTTGCAGGTTGAACCTGGAAATAAGAATATGCCCAGGAAGTTTATCTGGAGAACTTCATGCTCTTTGAACTAATATCTGATCGGATTTTCCATTAACTCCCAAAATGGAAAAGCCTGTATGTGTGGGTCATTCTCTTCTCTATGCGGAAGCAGAGAGAAGTGATAAAATCACCTCCCGTAGAGACAGTGACAGTGTTCTTCCTGCTGTGTCCTTATCTGAGCTACACTCCCCATGTTTATCTGATCAGAGCAAATGCCTGGCACAGCATGGTACAGAAGACACACGCACTCACCATTGCGCTCGTAGTTGGCCAATCTGTCACTGAGTCCTCAGGCAGTTATACAACTGTAATAAAAACCAGAGAGAGTGTTAGTTTTCTAGCAAATAATTAATAGAATATACCTACCCTTGCCAGGTAATGGGGCTGGTTATGTAACCATCTAATTTCTCTCAGGATTGGAAGTAGCACTTGAACAGCCCTACCAAACGCCCATTGCAGCACCCCTAAGGTTCCAGTCCTGCTTTGTACAGAGCAAACGCTGATCTGCANATATACCTATCCTTGCCAGGTAATGGGGCTGGTTATGTAACCATCTAATTTCTCTCAGGATTGGAAGTAGCACTTGAACAGCCCTACCAAACGCCCATTGCAGCACCCCTAAGGTTCCAGTCCTGCTTTGTACAGAGCAAACGCTGATCTGCAACAGCATAGGGCCAGGGCGTTCGTCCTGTTTGAAAGAGGGATGTGGTGCACAAGCAGATGATGAGCACTAGTAATTTAAGAAATTTCTTTTCTATTGCTAGCAAAACAGCCTGGCCGAGGCCACAAGGAAAAGCAGACAGTGTGGTCCTGGGAGCAAAGAAAATAGGCTTGATTCCCATGCCCTTCAAAGCACATGGCTTTTACCTTGCCAAGTGAGAGCCTGAGGGTGAATTAGGGTGAGGGTGCCTGCACAGTCCTAACAGCCTTCACAGGTACTCCCTGGGAGGCAGAAACATCATCAAGGTGTAGACAAGCATGCAGAGAATACCCTCACTTGAGGACTCCGACAGGAGAATTATTTTCCCTCTTACTTAAAATCTGCTGTATTCAATGTCTCCTCACTTTGGTGCAATGTGTAATTCCTTGTAGGACTGCAGTTTTAACTGACTGTTAAAGCCATACAAAAAGCCCCAAACCTTGCTTGCTGCCTCCCCAACGTTATTTTTTCTGCTCATAATTTTGTTTTCAGTCAATTGACAGGATGTAAGGTACTGGGACAGGGTTCACTTCCCTGCAACTTAAGATCAAGACAGCATGAGCTAAGATTCCACATTAAAGCCCTTAAATAGAAGCAGTGATGCCAGCAGCTGACAGCACCTCTCCTTAATTTTGCTCATGATGCTTAATAGCTGCTATCAGTGAGCCCAGACAGTTGTGCAAGAACAGGAGTGTCTCTGCTCATGCTTCACATGACTATTACAAATCCAGAACCCCATCGGAGGGTGCTGTTCAGGCAAGTTAACTCTCAGTATGACTTTTTCCATCGATGGGTTACGCATAGGCACTCCTGAGCACTCTCCAGGTCATCTGTACACTGTTACACCCTGTGCAATCAGGCAACATGTGGAAAATTATTAGTGTTGAGTTTGTTTTCTTTCATTTGATTATAGATTTCAGTGGTCAAATTATGATCTAGACCTCAGAAAAGTAATTTTTGCTCTTCTCTCACCTTATACATAAAGGCAAAGCCAGACACTAAGTAATGGCTTTGAATTTCACAGATAGTTTTCTGATGCAGTTTTACCATTCAGTTGGTTTGTGCACAGAAGCAGGAATATTAGACAGGCTGGTTTAGCAGGTGGGCAGGAGGAACATGGAAAAGGGGGTGGGATGCAGAAGATTCCTGAGTGTGAACAAGCTAGCAGAAAGAAAACAAAACTGAGGGGATGATGCGTGTACTGGATTGAGGGCAAATGCTCCTGCAATATCAAATTATGAGAGAAACGTCACATTGAATATTGACTGTAAGATTCTGATTTCTTCATCCAGCTTAAACGTCACTGGGAATATAAAGAGTAGAGTACAGCAAAAGGCAGTGGTGTTAACCCCACTGCGTAATCTGCAAACGCTGTTTTGTTCCCAGTACATATCTGTGTGGTGCCCCAAGAAATGAGCCACTGAAGTTACAGGTGGAAGCACTCAGCAGTTCAACCAGGTTCTCCAGCAGCGGTCCCTGCCCCTGTAACCCTCTTGCTCCCTTTCACAGGTGAAGGAGCCTCCATGAACTGCTCAGGCTGGGGCATTAGAGGAACAAAACTCTCCTGGCCACCCCCTTTGCTAGTACAAAGAGAAAGAGATTGCTCAGTCAGATTTGCCAGTGCTCTGCAGCTTAACACAATTCCTGGCCAGCAGCTCAAACAGGGAAAGCCAGCTTAACTCTGTGTGTTGAAGAATTAAGCTATGCGTGCAAAAAGTCAGCTAACAAGTGCTAAGGTGCCCTGGCTAATCCCTGTCCTGATGTTATTTCCTTCATCCCAGAATAAAGGCCTGAGGTTGCTCATGCAGTAAACCTGTCTCAGAAGAGGCTCAAAACACTGTGGACAGAGTGCAGGTGTACAAAGCATCCCTCCCATTATTCAAATGTCTTCTGTGGGTGGCCTTTTCTTGGCAGGCTTTATCAGCTAATGAAGCCATTAGAAGTCGACATCAATGTCCTCTAAAAGCTGAATCCTAAATAAATTTCTCTATCAGCAAACAGCCAAAACTGTCACGTGTGCTGGCCAATTCAAATCCAGGCTTGCTCTGAATCGAGCTTCCCTGACTGTGCACACAGCACACACAGCTCCCAGCAAGCAAAGCTCCCAACAGTTTAACAGGATACAAACACTAGGGTTTTTTTTTTTTTCTCAAGTTTGAGGTCATAGACTCATTGCCAGTCCTACATCTAGGATCCCGAGTGGAAAACCACCATTTGGGACCCATCCCCTTGCAAGGCAAACACTGGACTTGTTTGACTGCTTTCTTTCCGTACATGTTTACTCGAACACAAACCCACGCCCTGCGCCAGATCAGCTTTTCCATGGCTCTGCCAGCTGTCTCCAGGGTGCCGGATACAGCCTGCTCCCTCCACAGGGGGATGTGTGTCAGGGAGGCAGAGAGCCCCAGCATAGGTCTGCAGCTCATAGCAGAGTCCCTGACCCCTATCCCAGCCCAGTTCGCAGCTCAGGACAGGATCTCCCATCTGCTGGTGAATCCCAAGCCAGCCAAAATATCCCAGCACCTCCTACACAATGACCTTTGCCTGGCTGCTGCCCTCAAAAGGAATAAAAACATAATACTGAGTTAGCAGAGCCTTGTAGTCCTCACTTCAGGCTGTGCATCTGCCCAAAGCCGCTTCCCAAGCCCCCTGCCATGCCCTCCGCACTGTAGCATCCAGCAGGGAGGACGTGCCAGCTGGGCCACGGCAGAAATAGGAAGCAAAACGTGCTCTCCCAGTGCCTGGGAAGTGTCAGCCATCTTCCTCCTTCCCACAACCCGCCTCCCCGTCCTTCCTCACCCCCGGGCCTGTGCCCTCTGGGCCTGTCCCAATGCCCCAACGCCTTGGCATCGTGGCTCCCGACAGGGCACCCGCCCAGCCAAGTGCTGCCCCGCTGCCGCACAGCCGCACTACCAGCCGCCGCGGTCTGGCAGGCAGGGATGGTGCTTGGCACCTTCCCAGGCACCTCTAGCCACGCAACCCCTTCCCGGTGCCAAAGGGGACCCCCCCAGTCAGTTTGGCACTCACCTGCTATCCCAAGCGGGTGCCTTAGCAGGGATGGGAAGAGCTTTGCTCAGCTTGCTCTGGATGGCAAAGTCCCCGCCCTGGAGCAGGGTGGGACTCGCTGGCGCAAAGCGTCTTGTCTTGTGCGCCTGACGGGAAGGCAATCCAGCCCTGCTCTCCTGCTCTGCCCTTCCGTAAATGGTTGGTTATAATTCAGAGCAGCGACAGACGCCCCAGGCAGCCTTCGTGCACGCTTAGGAAATGCACATTTGGGGTTACGCAGAGGCCCTTGCACATAAAGGCAGCCTGGCAGGTTCGGACGGCTTCTGCGCTCCCCAGCATTGCCTGTAAAAACCTCTGGGAACAGAGGGTGTCACCGACCGCCAGCGTCTGAGGCCTCACTTTATGCAGCATCTAAAAGGGCACACACGAGGGGGGAGCGAGGGGGACGATGGCATGGAGCATGCAGGCTGCAAACAGCCTTGAGCAACGAGTTCTGTTCCCCCGTGTTGTTGCGGGGATTTCGTACCTTACTGTGTCTCCTTTGCTCCCACAGCACCTCTCCAAGTCTTCGGCATCATTTCCCCTCGTCTAAGAGCTCACAGCCAGCCATGATTTCTGTAAGAGTGATTATTTTCATAAAGATGATTAATTTTGCCCCAATAAGCAGCACTGCCCTAAAGTCAAAACAATTCAGGCAAAGGGACTTCAGTTTTACCCTGGTGTGACAATGCCAGGGTCAGCCTTGGGCAAGATCACAAGGCTGACAGAGGGAAATCAACCTTGCAATAATAGGTATTTTGTCTCCACTGTGTTTATCCTCAGGGGCATTGGTCTCCTCTGATGCCAAAAGCACAGTTATTACAACAGGTGAATCAACCCTCTTGGGTTCTTTTTTCCAGCTCATACAACAGTTGTATCTCACACAAAATCACAGAACTGTAGGGGTTGGAAGGGACCTCTGGAGATCATCTCATCCCTGTGCATCTTTGCACACACTCTTTTGCTGGAAAAGACCTAAATTTAGCAGCTTGGATGAATGCAGGCTGTGCTCCAGTGAGCATGTCTGTGCAGCTGGCTTATTATAGCTCCCGCTGCAGATCAGTCTCCCAAAAACAGCCCCACAGAGGCCAGCTGGCCAGCATCTACTCGCTCCCTGCTGACGCAGGGGGACGCTGAACAGAGGGTAACAGAAAAACAGGGTTCAGGACACAAGCACTCTCCTTTTCCATTGCAGAGTCTCTTTCCTTGCAAGATCTGGCATTTCACCCTGACCAGGGTTCCACGTGGACTAGCACGTATTATCAACAGTCACTAAGGAGAAACTCTTCTCTTTCCTACATCTGTTAAAGTTTCCATTCTCATCCCTTCCTCTCACGTCAGCTGTCTCCTGCTCTGGGCCCATACCCGCTCATTTTAATCCACCAGCAGGAGAACTGCTGTGATCCTCCATCTTACATTGCCTCTGATTTTTATAGCCTGTTTATTTTCAAAAGCTTCATTCTTCTGTTTGCTTTCCAGCCTCTTCAGCCCCGAAGACTGGATAGCTCTGACACTGAAGTCAATGTTACATGCAACAGTAATTATTCTAGACCATAAGTTATTAATCTTTGTTAAGAAGTTATTTCTCCTTTAAGTATTGCAGCAATCCTGCCATTCATGATTTGCATAGTTTAACCTTTTCTTTCCTCCTGGGAGAGGCTCAAGTAGGGAGGAATACTTGAAGATGCAAAATGTTTGTGTGGATGTTTCTGGCCATCCAGAATTAGTCATGTAAGTGTAGCCCATTCAGAAGCCAGATCCTGACCCAACACATGGCTGAGTTCCCTATAATCTTGGCTGGTTATGGATGCCTAGCTCTGTAGCCACCCAATTCAGACAATCGCAATTATTTGGTCCAGAAAGGAAAAAAAAATATGAAGTACAAAAGCTTCTGACCATGAGGAGAACTAGCCGACCTTCTCTGGAAGGTAGATGGAAGGACAGGGGATTTAGAGCAAGGGTTGCACCCTCTCGTGCCTTGCTACTGGAGCTGCTCCCTTCAGGAAGGCGAGGCCTTGTTGCTGTATAAGTTTCGTACACAAGGTCCAGGAGACACAGCTTTGTCTCTCCAGGAGCCTGTTGTCTAGGGTCTGTTCAGCTTTCAGCACGTTGTCTGTGTCTCAAAGGACGGAAAGGCTATGGCTATCCTTAAGTATCTCCAGCCTGAAACACTGTCCAGCATAGCTTGGCTGTCCACCCATCGAAAGAGGAACAGTAATGGCCAAGCCCACAGTTCCTATCGGTGTAGTAAGTGACAAAGTACATTGCTTTTGTTTTCACTGATATTTCCTGTTTGTCTCATTGATTATTTTAAACTCCCCTGCTATAAAGCTCTCCAAATCCCCAGACTTTACTCGGTTGCATACCTGCTCTGTATTCCCGCTCCATCTTGCTGTTCTCCCATCTCTACAAAAGACATAATAAAAATTAAAGGTCACAGAAAAACAGAGCGGTGTGCATTAAGTAAATAAATTGAGCTCAAGCAGCCAGCCTGTTAGGAAGGCAGTATTTGTTCTAGGTCCCACAATGAGAACAGAGCTGAACCTCTCAGAAATGGCATTTGTGTTTTTGCCCTAAGGATCTGGCCTTTTAAATTTGCATCTCAAACAGTAGAGGAGCCTGGTGCTTGAAGGAGATATTTTCAGTGTGTCGTTTAATGTCATTTAATTAGCAGGTACCTGACTTTAGTTTTAGAGAGACAGCCTCACCTCATCCACCAGGGTCCAAATCCTGGCACTAACAAAGTCATTAGCCAATCTTCCACAGATTTAAGCAGGGGCCAGAATTTTGGCCTTTGGGGATTATGCAGATGTTTTGAGGGAGTTCATAAGGGAATGCTCATTTTTATAACTAAGCACCAGCAGTTTGCAATTGGCAGCCCCTGAAAATGGGGTTATTCAGCTGTTGCACAAGTGCTGCCAGACCTACGTTGCAATGCCGTAGCTCAGTTAGACTACTGTCTCCATAGCAGCAGGTAGCTGGGGTTAGGATGGAGGCTGAAAACCAGCGCTTGCTTTTCTAAAGCACTAATTTTCATGTGCTTGTAAGAGGGTAAAGAATTCCCACATTCTGCATATGAATATTGATTAATCACAAAGTTAACTGCAGATATTAGGACTCACTGCAGAGATGTAGGGATAATTTTGATGCTTAGAGCAAGAATGTCTCCTTACCTGCAGGTCAGCACTGTATAAAATGAGATGTTCATTTCCGCAAGAGGTAGCCTTGGTGTAGAAACAGTGGTCTTTTGGGGAAGACGCTAGGAAGAGCCAGCCTGAGGCTTTTGTTGTATCATTTGAGCAAAGCCCTTTAAACACAGAGAGAGGAAGGAAGGTGCAAACACACTCACAGAAATAGGTAAGCAGTTTTTATTTGAGGTGGGAAGACTAAAATGTTCCAATTCATGTAAGAAATGAAAGTGTTCTTACCTCTTCATTACTTACCATAGCCATTAGAAACACTGTTTTATAGTCAGTCTTACCAGGGGAATGTGCAGCACTCCGTCTCTTAGCAATCAAGACAGGACTCCGCAAAGCCCTCGGCATAGCGTACCAGTACTGCTACCCAAGGGCTCTCGGGACAGACCCAGGCTGGTTACATAAACATACACATCACGTAAGGCCAAGAAACAACAGGGGAGCAGAACTGATTTGAGAAAATGCCTCTAACCTAAAGTGCCTTTAAAAACAAGACACTGCTTAGACGTGGTGGTCTACATGCCTTAGAAAATAAACTGTACGGGGAGACAGTAATAAGCAGCTCTATGAAAAAGCCAGGAGCCAAACTCCACGTTTCAAGTGTGCTTTGATTACAAGATTTTGAAGACAGGGATGCTCGTGTGTCCTGCAGGCAGGCACACAGGAGGAGATCATGGATGCTATTACAGTTTGTAACAGTGACGGCTATACCAGCATCTCGGGCGCTACCACACTCAGTGCTTTCCAGGCTGCTGGCCCACAGCATATGCTGTGTTGACACTGTCTCAGAAATACCCACACAATCTGCCTTTCTCTTACAGAGAAACTTAAGGCTGCACTTGGCCATGAGCCCGGTCTACTGTTTTCTTGTATTAACTAAAGCTATAAACAGCAGGGAAGGCAAACAGTCTTGGGCCATTAGTTGTTTGACAGCTTCGTTGGCTGCCCGTGCTAATGAACGCCATCCAAAGGGGGACCCGAGTCAGCAAGTGCCTCTGAGCTGGGGCTGTGAATATGGCTAGGCACTCCCGGAGTGACGCTTTTACCTTCTAAAGAGCCCCTTGCAGTCATACAAGTTGCTACTTGCTCTTGATCCTAGTTGTGGTCTCACCTTCCACTGTTGAAGCCAAGCTGGGGAAACCAGGCTGGCTTTAACGTCCCCAGCAGAGCTTAAGGTGCAGGCTGCGGCAGAAGACGCACGGGACTCTTCACATGATCCAGGGTTGCCTGGCCTCAATGAGCCATCCTCTTTACTTGCTGGGAAGACATCACCTAGCACAGATGCAGTGCAATCAGAATTACACCTCTTGTCATCATGTAGCCTCTTTACATTAAGGATGAGATGGACTAGACCACTACAATTGCATGCACACTACAGTTTGTACAAATATAATTTTTTTCTTGAACAAACCCCCTCTGTCAAGACTAATTGATATCATTTAAGCCCCAGGCCTTAGAGTATTTGCAGCTCCATGCAGAGACATTCACTCAGGGAAACTCCTAATGCCCCCAGGGAAGCTATGTATTATTTGTGGTACAACCTAAACCCTCCTTCCCCAAAGCTGCAGGCTACAGACTGCTACACCACTGCTTCCGCCAGCCTTAAACGCATTATCAAACATAAATTTCATTTAATGGGCTTAATGAAGGTTTACTTAAATTAGTATACGTATAGTACTGAAGAGGAAATGAGTAGCTTTCATTTTTTTCTTCTTAATTAATGTCTGCCTCTATGTAGCTTTATCTTACCTAGCCGATCTATAATTTGGCTATAACTGAGCTCTAGGGGATGGAAACAGAGCTATGACTGCCCAGCTAAGGGGGATTTCCAAGGCACACACGTGTTCTTGCCTTCATAGAAATACGATAGAAACTCACTGGCTGATGCAGTGCTTGGAGTGGGGAAAACACGTTAAGCATCTTAACATGATGTATCTAGTGCTAAAAAGCAACACAGGCAGGGCTGTTGCACAATGAAAAACATCTAGGAGCAAAGGATACCAAAAGCACTGCAGGTAAGCGTACAAATAGGATGCAGTCCTGCCATGCCTGAAGATAGTGGGGGCGGTAACCAGCTTCACCAGCCACCCAGGGTCACAAGGCAAAGGCAGCAGCAAGCCCACAGCCTACCCAGCAAATCACGTTAGGGACACTAAGAAACAGCGCTACTCACCAATACAAGTCCAGAGCTCACCCAGCAAGGTCAAACAGCAGATCCACAACCAGAGCTTCCCTACAACTGCCTCAAAGAAAAAGTAAGCCTCCTGGGCCTGCACTTAAATGGAGGTCATGGTCGATGAGCAACTGGTGTTGGGGAGAGGCCCAGGTGAGACTGCTTGGGGCAATGAAAGCCCAAGGGTACCCTCAGGACCCTGACACTTGAAACACAGCTGATGAATCCCTCCTCCGTGAGAACCCAATCTGCAAATGTCTCTTAAAGTAACGACACCTGCTTTAAACAAGAGCATGTATTTGTAGTGCAAAGCCATGCTCATTCAGAAATGTGGCACTCTGACTTGGTGGTCAATCCTACCGGTGTATGCAGCATCAATCCAGGCTACACGCAGTATTGCATCTAATGTGCGTGAGCCTACAGGGATTAATCACCTCAGTTATTTCCACCTGTGCCTACCATATGTAAAAATAGGCCATGAGTGCCATTACTACTGATGGAAGATCTTGGTTTCTAGCTGCAGGAAGCGGAGCTGGAGTGAGTGAGTATTTCTTACAAGGGCAAACAGAAGCGTGTAAGAGGTAGGAAGGTTTTAGTTTTTAAACAAGTAAAACATAGATATGAGCTTTGGAGTCTTCTTTTCGCTCTTCTGCAGAGCTCTGAGCCTAGCTAAATCACTAGCTCTGTGATAGTGTGCTTGAGGAGTAACTTTTTCATGGGGATGGTAAAGAAAAGTGATGGTTTTGCTGGTTGTACTAGTAGTGTTTGTGGGCCATTGCTCTGCACTGAAAAGAAACCCTTAGATTCCAGAAAAAACAGGCAGAAGGAGAGATTGATAGAATAGTGGCTCTAACACTCTTCAGCCGGTGAGAAGCTTGGCAGAAATTTTTGCAGTAAATCTGTACGGTTAAGGCAACGTCCTTAGCAAGGTAACAGTAACTGGATGGGAAGGTTGTTGTCGCTTCCCGAGATGTCCGCAAGGGGGCAGTGTGCCCCCGCTGGTAGGTCCCTCGCGCGAAACCTCTCCAAACGTCTGTTTCTATTTAGAAAACGCTGAGCTGTCTGCAACGTTTGATCAAGAGGGATGCAGCTGCATTCATGTGCTTCTTCCTGGGGATTTGAATGCATTTTCTTAGCAGCGTAGGGGAACCAGAGATGAGGGAGACAATATGCAGGCAAGCAGCTCTGCTGACCACGCCATCAGCACTCGGGTGTTCAATCCTTGAGTCATGGGATTTCGCAGCTAAAATCTGGTGTTTAGGCTTGACTGTGTTGGTCAGGCAGAAGTTCCTCTCTGCAGTGGGACAAATCTGTGAACACCTTGGAGTTGCTCCAGGCTGGCACGGGAGAAGCACTAGACCACGTCTCTGCTGGCAATCGCCGATTAGCTTTTTCACTTAAAGCTTTCAGGGTGGGTTCTGTCTGATCCCTGTGAAGGTCACTGGGATTGCAGCAGTGCAGCCAAGCCTCATGCCTTCTGGAATAAAGAATATCATCAGCATCCGCAACCAAGGACCAGCTTCTGCTGTGCTTCTGTTCCCCGAAATGGTCACTGACAGACTTTGTGTGCCTGTGGCCGGAACATTAGGGCCCCATAGTTGTACGTGGGTCTGATGCTCGTCTGCATCATACCTCAGCACTCCCGGGTACTCTTAAAGTACTTCTCAGTGCCTGGTTAGGATGTTCAGCAGTGCATCTGCAAGCTCTCTGCACGCCAGTAGGCTTTATCTTTTGTAGTTGGAAATGAGTCATTTCCCTGTACTGTACAGAGATCCCAATTTCCTTGGAAATTGTTCAGTTCTGTGGAGTCCCTAGAAATCACGGAGTATTGGATTCTTTTTTTTTTCTTTCTTTTTCTTTTGCACTGGGTGTTTTACCTCAGTCTTAATAGATCCCTAGGGATATTTCACAGGTTAGAGTAATTAAAAAAATAATTAAAAAAGGATAGAAGCAACTGAGACTCTACCCAGTTCATATTTAAACAAAAGGGCAGGGGAACCTTCTGTATGGACTGCTGGCAACTCATCATATAGCCCCAAAACACAGCTGAGCAAGGTTTAACAAAGATTAAAGCCTGTTAAATGAAAAAGGACTGCTTTTGCACTTGTGTTACCTGACCGGCTGAAACAATTGCAGTTCCAGCCATGTGGATTTAGGGTGTCTTGTACGTGACACCTGGAAATGAGGTGCAGATAGGAGCCAGCCTGCAAACCGTGGGTGAGTGATGGTGGTCAAGGAGGGCTTTGAGGTCTGCAGGGTGGGCTTGTAGACCCTTACCTACAAGAACTGCCGAGAACAAGGATGATGGAAGAGGTGTAGCATTAACCGTAATGAGGAGACACAGTGGCTCAGCAGAAAAGCAGCTGCACAACGATGTGCTTTTAGATCTGCGTATCCAAAATGCTAAGTATTATCACCAGCAATTGTACTTGCTTACTCTGAGAGCCATGTGCATCTTAAAAGTCTTCAAACATTGGGAGGGTTGGGGGGGCAGAATATTAGGTCTGGTTACAACATGCTGATCTGTTGCTGGAAGCTCGTGCCCAAAAGCGATGCAGGAAAAAGGGCTGGGCAAAGGGTATGTATTTTTACCACCCCACAGTAACCAGAACCTGCCTAGCCTACCCGTGTGGGACGGGAGCTTGTCAGCAGGATGGCTGTAGTTATTACCGTAATACAGGAAATAATATCGGGAAAACGTGAGTGTGTTCCGGTTTCCTCTTCCGCCCCAGTCAGCGGGGAGGATGGAGAGCGGTGCTGTCATGGAAGCACTCTTCTGTCAGCCACAGGCTCCTCGGGGTTTTGTATTCTGGGTTACAGGCTGGGAAACTCAATTTTTGCCATGTTAACGTTTCCTTCTGCTGTTTGAAATCCCAGCTCTGGCCTTCCTCGTTAACGCATGTGGAAACGAGAGGAGCCGGCTGCTCTTGGCCCCGTAGGCTGGAAAAATCTCCTGATTTCTGAGAAAAAAAGGCTGAAGAGAACCCAGAGTGCGTTTAAAGGAAATTTCACAAGATTTGAGCTAAACTAAACTTCTGTGAAGCCTGACCCAAGAGCTTTGGGCTCTCTGGATGAGCCGTGTCGCCGCTTAGGAGCGTCTCGCCGCAAGCTGCATGAGGTACTGGAGCGGGGAGGAGGAGAAAGATGTATTTTAACAGCAAATCTAAGGTGCAGGCTTTACAATACCAGCTGCTAGGTTTAAAGCACTCAAGTTTTGAGGGCTGTGGATATCTCCAGTTTAATCTGAGGCTCTCAAACCAGGTGCTGGCAGGGCCTGTGTGAAGACCAGCCTTGCACTTCAGGGCAAGCCCAAGACGTCCCGGCAGGCGGCTTTTATTATTACCACACGAAAATGTCAAGTTCAAGCGCAGCATTTCGAAAATAAANGAGCCGGTGGGGCTGCGGCAGGCCGGCCCTGGGCGCCGCTGCGGGGTGTATGGAGGCGCCGGCCGCGCGCAGAGAGGTACCGGGCGGGGGGCCCTGTCAGCCGGGGCGGCCCGCGCCGAGCCGTGGGGGCAGCCGCCTTTCCCCCTCCCGTCATCCCTCCCTGTGGTTTTGCAGGTGTGAATCCCCCGGAGGACGGCGCGCCTGCTCCGCTTGGCCCCGCGAGGCGAGCGGCCCCGGGTCCCCCTCGCCGACCCGGCCGCGCCGCAGGAGCAGCGAGGCGGGGGCTCGGGACCTCACAACCAGCGTCGCCCCCGCCAGCGGGCAGCTGCTGCCTCCTGAGAAATGAAGAAGTTTTTCGACTCGCGTCGGGAGCAGGGCGGCTCTGGCCCTGGGTCGGGCACCAGTGGCGGCGGCGGCGGCAGCNTTGTCAGCAGGATGGCTGTAGTTATTACCGTAATACAGGAAATAATATCGGGAAAACGTGAGTGTGTTCCGGTTTCCTCTTCCGCCCCAGTCAGCGGGGAGGATGGAGAGCGGTGCTGTCATGGAAGCACTCTTCTGTCAGCCACAGGCTCCTCGGGGTTTTGTATTCTGGGTTACAGGCTGGGAAACTCAATTTTTGCCATGTTAACGTTTCCTTCTGCTGTTTGAAATCCCAGCTCTGGCCTTCCTCGTTAACGCATGTGGAAACGAGAGGAGCCGGCTGCTCTGGGCCCCGTAGGCTGGAAAAATCTCCTGATTTCTGAGAAAAAAAGGCTGAAGAGAACCCAGAGTGCGTTTAAAGGAAATTTCACAAGATTTGAGCTAAACTAAACTTCTGTGAAGCCTGACCCAAGAGCTTTGGGCTCTCTGGATGAGCCGTGTCGCCGCTTAGGAGCGTCTCGCCGCAAGCTGCATGAGGTACTGGAGCGGGGAGGAGGAGAAAGATGTATTTTAACAGCAAATCTAAGGTGCAGGCTTTACAATACCAGCTGCTAGGTTTAAAGCACTCAAGTTTTGAGGGCTGTGGATATCTCCAGTTTAATCTGAGGCTCTCAAACCAGGTGCTGGCAGGGCCTGTGTGAAGACCAGCCTTGCACTTCAGGGCAAGCCCAAGACGTCCCGGCAGGCGGCTTTTATTATTACCACACGAAAATGTCAAGTTCAAGCGCAGCATTTCGAAAATAAACGTAAATAGTGACGGCGAGGTGCTAGCGTGGGCCGCGGCTCCTCGCTGACGGGATTTCTGTGCGCATCCCTCCCGGCGAGGGCAACACATGGCGCCCGGGCGCCGTCCGCTCCACCTCGGCCTGCCGGGGACGCCGTGCCCGCCGGCCGCCTCAGGGGAGCCCTCCGCAGCCCCCTCACGGCCCCNGTGAATCCCCCGGAGGACGGCGCGCCTGCTCCGCTTGGCCCCGCGAGGCGAGCGGCCCCGGGTCCCCCTCGCCGACCCGGCCGCGCCGCAGGAGCAGCGAGGCGGGGGCTCGGGACCTCACAACCAGCGTCGCCCCCGCCAGCGGGCAGCTGCTGCCTCCTGAGAAATGAAGAAGTTTTTCGACTCGCGTCGGGAGCAGGGCGGCTCTGGCCCTGGGTCGGGCACCAGTGGCGGCGGCGGCGGCAGCGGCGGCCCGGGCAGCGGGTACATCGGCAGGGTGTTCAGCATCGGCCGGTGCCAGGTGACGGTGGACGAGGTGCTGGCAGAAGGTAGGACCCCGGTGCCTTTCGCACAGCGCTCTGCCTTTGCTTCTTTTCCCTCCCCCGTTTCCCTCACGAAGCTGGAAAGGGAGGCTTTGGCCTTCGCCGCGCACTCTGCCTCCCCCTCTACCCCTGGCTCCCCTAAGACTTCATTGTCCTTGACAGACTTGAGATCCAGTGGCAAGCTGACATTTCTGGTCTTCCCATGTGTAAGCCCAGCGTGGTTTCTCTGGGTTTTGTTTTGTTTTGTTTTTTAAATGNTTGGCCTTCGCCGCGCACTCCGCCTCCCCCTCTACCCCTGGCTCCCCTAAGACTTCATTGTCCTTGACAGACTTGAGATCCAGTGGCAAGCTGACATTTCTGGTCTTCCCATGTGTAAGCCCAGCGTGGTTTCTCTGGGTTTTGTTTTGTTTTGTTTTTTAAATGCTTTAGAAATTGAGGGGATTTCAGAAGTTAATTTTTTTTCATCTTCCCTAAACCTTGAGGTGTTTTATAAAATCAAGCCCAAAATTGTCAAATGTTTTGGTGCAGAACAAGGCACTGTGAATAAAGAAAGCGGCGGTCTTTGCTCTAACTTTCTTCAACCAGTTGCCTCCTTTCCTACCTTAAGCAGAGAGGAATAAAACACTGGAATACGTTCCTTGTATGTGTGTCATGCACATAGGTAGGCTGAGTAGAGCTAGCTGTGATCTAGGATGAGGGATTTCTATGTGTGTGGGGTATCCGCAGGGGAAACAGTAATCCCAATTGCATTTATTTTTCAAAATAAAACAATTAAAGAATTAAAAATAAACAGTAGGGACTATAAAACTCTTCACATGTACAGTCCTTGCAGTGTAGCAAGCTGCTGGTAGTATTTTTTTAATTGTAACCAGCCCTGCTGCTTTAACTATCACTTTACATTTAATTTGTTTGAGCTATGAACGGCTCTGGCTGGTAACCTTAGCCTCGACCTTCAGAGAGATGTTGGCCTCCTTAGACCTGCTCCTGGGCCGTCTCCTGCGCAGCATCCTTTTCAATTTCAGTCAAAACAGTGTTTTGTTTTGATCTTGCGATTGTGAAGGAGAGGGTAGCTGCTGTATGAGAGCTGAGTGGGAGGACCTGTGTTGGCTTTTACAGAAAGAACCCTAAAATGGAAAAGGCAGTCTGCGTACGCTGTGTGTGTTCAGGTTTGTAAAATGTCACCGCAGTGTACAAGAAAATAGATGTGTGACCATCTTTCAGACGTGGTTTCTGATGTGTTCTGCTGCATGCTGAGCTGAGAGGAGCACCAAAAAAGTCCTTCAGCCGGTAACTATAGTGATTTTTTTTTTTCCTGACTCGGAATCTGCAATGTAAGTTTGCCTTGGCTGGTATTTCCGAGGCCCTTTCGGCCCTGGGAGCTTAGGAACTGCATGAACTAAACCTGAGAAGCTGTCACCATCTTTTTTTTAATGCAGGCTGGCCTCATCCTGGTAGCATGGGAAAACAGGGGCTTTTTTTGCTGATGAATAATCGTTGGCAGGTTCTGCCCCGGTGCTGACAGCACCAGGAAGTGAGCCGGTGCGTCGCTAGGCTCTTGCCTGCTCAGCAGGCCTAAGCTACAGCCGCCAAAGGTGCGACATGGTAGCACAGACTGCAAGGAAGAAGCGCCTCCCCTCCGTACCTCGCTGTTCTGGAGGGACTGCTGCTTATGAGGGCTTTTCCCTGTGACTTCCAGTTTCTTGGCTGGCCGCTGGGATGGAGCATGGCCTAGGGTTGGCTGCAACTCGTAGATCTGCACACACAGGCCAAGCAAGGTGGAGCAGGCCTGTAAAGTAGGTGCTATGTTCTCTTCCTGCCCATGCTATAAGGTAAAGGAAGTTCTTCTGATGAATTGTGCTGTGCAGGTGTTTTCCTCACAGTTAGACTCCTGGTGCATGCAATCCAAAATCCTTCTGCGTAGTGAGTGAAGTCTCCAAGGGGACAAGAGCAAGGTGGCTTGTAGGTTTGCAGGTTGTCACCTTTTGGTGGGAACAGAGCTGTGAAAATGCCTTTTCCTTTATAGGAAAGGTAGGTCAGCTGGGGAGTCAACGTGGGTCAGAAGTGCTGCAGCTTTGCATGCTTGTGGCCTTTTGGTGTAGCTGCGTGTGCTCCCCCGGTGCTGGTAAAGAGCATTTTTTCACTGACTCTGCTGGAGACCCCAGGAACTCTCTGGCAATTTGGTCCCTGAACTACTGATGTCTGAATCGTCCCTCAACTGGAAAACTTTTTTGTATCTGCAGTGAATTTTGGTGGTTCAGCAGTGTTGAAAAGGCAACTTGGGAAGTCTTGGCTATTTCTGCTAAAAGGAAAAGTCGCCAGGGAAGCGCTTTGGAGGAGGAGGAGTATCCTGTCTGGGGGGCAAAAAAAAATATCTCATCCCCATTGCTTTAGAAGGGAGAGGAGAGACCTGTGTTCTGGTGCAGCACATGAAGCATAGAAAATAAATGAGATGTAAAAGTGGCTTAAAAGAAAAAGTCTCTGAAATGATGATGGGTGGTGTGGGGGAGACTTGAGTTGCAAGCCTGAGGAACTGGTTGAACCAGAGCTTTTGGAATTAAAGTGTTGGGATTTACCTCTATCTGTCAAAGCTGTGACTGGTCACCCTCAATTCTGCTGAGCAACACTGCTGAAGATGACTGCTCCCTGGCCCAGGGTGGGAGTCCTTAATGCAGGCACTGTGAAATGTGCCAGATGGCAGATGTCTCTGTGTGCTCACAGTCTCTTGCGTAGATCCCCCAAAATATCTGCTGTGGTTAGGTACACCTCCCGCCCCCTTAAACATAGTGGTGTCTGGATGCTTGCTTTCCTGGGTGGAGAGGAACATTCCTTCCTTGTGGAAGGAAATAGATGGAAATAATATAGAAGGAACTTGAATGGTTGGTTGTCCGTGGTGTTACAATACTGGTGAATCAGTATTTTTTTTTTT
>VZSC01013068.1:18094-79551 GCA_013398225.1 Steatornis caripensis
CAGCACCAGGAAGTGAGCCGGTGCGTCGCTAGGCTCTTGCCTGCTCAGCAGGCCTAAGCTACAGCCGCCAAAGGTGCGACATGGTAGCACAGACTGCAAGGAAGAAGCGCCTCCCCTCCGTACCTCGCTGTTCTGGAGGGACTGCTGCTTATGAGGGCTTTTCCCTGTGACTTCCAGTTTCTTGGCTGGCCGCTGGGATGGAGCATGGCCTAGGGTTGGCTGCAACTCGTAGATCTGCACACACAGGCCAAGCAAGGTGGAGCAGGCCTGTAAAGTAGGTGCTATGTTCTCTTCCTGCCCATGCTATAAGGTAAAGGAAGTTCTTCTGATGAATTGTGCTGTGCAGGTGTTTTCCTCACAGTTAGACTCCTGGTGCATGCAATCCAAAATCCTTCTGCGTAGTGAGTGAAGTCTCCAAGGGGACAAGAGCAAGGTGGCTTGTAGGTTTGCAGGTTGTCACCTTTTGGTGGGAACAGAGCTGTGAAAATGCCTTTTCCTTTATAGGAAAGGTAGGTCAGCTGGGGAGTCAACGTGGGTCAGAAGTGCTGCAGCTTTGCATGCTTGTGGCCTTTTGGTGTAGCTGCGTGTGCTCCCCCGGTGCTGGTAAAGAGCATTTTTTCACTGACTCTGCTGGAGACCCCAGGAACTCTCTGGCAATTTGGTCCCTGAACTACTGATGTCTGAATCGTCCCTCAACTGGAAAACTTTTTTGTATCTGCAGTGAATTTTGGTGGTTCAGCAGTGTTGAAAAGGCAACTTGGGAAGTCTTGGCTATTTCTGCTAAAAGGAAAAGTCGCCAGGGAAGCGCTTTGGAGGAGGAGGAGTATCCTGTCTGGGGGGGGAAAAAAACATATCTCATCCCCATTGCTTTAGAAGGGAGAGGAGAGACCTGTGTTCTGGTGCAGCACATGAAGCATAGAAAATAAATGAGATGTAAAAGTGGCTTAAAAGAAAAAGTCTCTGAAATGATGATGGGTGGTGTGGGGGAGACTTGAGTTGCAAGCCTGAGGAACTGGTTGAACCAGAGCTTTTGGAATTAAAGTGTTGGGATTTACCTCTATCTGTCAAAGCTGTGACTGGTCACCCTCAATTCTGCTGAGCAACACTGCTGAAGATGACTGCTCCCTGGCCCAGGGTGGGAGTCCTTAATGCAGGCACTGTGAAATGTGCCAGATGGCAGATGTCTCTGTGTGCTCACAGTCTCTTGCGTAGATCCCCCAAAATATCTGCTGTGGTTAGGTACACCTCCCGCCCCCTTAAACATAGTGGTGTCTGGATGCTTGCTTTCCTGGGTGGAGAGGAACATTCCTTCCTTGTGGAAGGAAATAGATGGAAATAATATAGAAGGAACTTGAATGGTTGGTTGTCCGTGGTGTTACAATACTGGTGAATCAGTATTTTTTTTTTTTACAAACAGAATATTGCAATAGGTGATTCTTAAGTTGAGTCTTTGTAGTCTTGCTCTAATGCATATAATAGCATGAATAATCTCTTGAAAATTCTTCTCAAAGTTTGTGTGAGGATTAATCGCTGTGGGAGGTCAGCACTGCTGGCCTTGGAGTTCTGCAAGGCCGGAGTTAAAGTCGGCAGCGTCAGCATAGTGCTCCAGTATGGGCTGAGGGGAGTTGTTATTGACTTTAAGGTGACTGGTGTTTCACTGAGCTATGGTGAATGCCCAGGAGGCATTTGAGTGTGTGGGTGAGTCAGGCTACTACCTTACTGTTTTGTTTATGAAACCAAAAACGGTGTGATCACATTGGGTGCTGCTTTTTGTTTCTGCCTGTGTGGAGGGGAAAAAAAAACCCCACCTCACCCCAAAACCCCACTCTAGAGCTGTAAGGAGGACAGTGTCTCTGTGTGGGGACCAGAGCAGCAGAAACATTTAGAAGGATGTCGCCAGAAATCAGAAATTTGCAAAGGAGTTTGTGGGATGTGCATGTGTGGCAGAGTACCACAAGCCACACGTGTTCCTCTAAAGCAGACGAGGTGGGGATTGCCCCAGTGTCCAGTTTTCAGGGGACTATGCTTTGTGTTAGTTACTCTGTGTACCTGCAAGATTCTGAGAGAGAGCTGAATTGATCCAAAGTACGTTAGTGCTGATGGGGTGCATGTTCGAGCTAGGATTTTGGCCTGGTCTGCTTCTAGCAAAAGATACAGGCTGCGTTTCTTAAGGTCTGCGAAAAGTCCCTCTTTCTATTAGTAGTGTTTTTCTGAAGGTGCTACTTGCCTTTTCCCCTTAAAATGTGGAAGTTAGGGGATTCAGGTTTAATAATTGTTAGATGCTTCACCGACGCTTTTTCAGACACAAGCCTGTGCGTGTGCGGCTAGCTAATGTATATTTCAAAGCATTTAATGGGAGGCATTATAAACCAATGCAAAATCAGCTTAAATTTGCCAGCTATATTTTTTAGTCAGTTTTGAAGAAAACAGACACTGTGAGAAGGTTTCATCGTGATTTTCTTTAGCAGACCTGCAGGCCAGCGCATGCGTGAAGAGCTTGGTAAGGCTGTAAGTGCACAACCTGTGCCCAGTAGGGAAAGGTGGCCCCCCGAGCTAACTACGTGTGTGGCTGGGCTAATTGCAGAGGACTTCTGCTGACCCCTGCCTGGCTTACCCCCAGCACTCCCTTACCCTGGAGTGAGCAGCCCATAACCTAAAGTCACGATCGTCCTTTAAAATTACATGTGAGCTTCTTCTGAAATAACTTCACTTTAAAACAAACCTTGTCTGAGGTAAATTTTGCAGATTTATGCGATCCTCAACCCAATTCCGGTGTGGTTGGGTTCAAGACATCACTTTGAAATGTATTTCATCAGTTATTGCCTTCTAGCGTCTGCCAAGTGCCAGCTGCTAATCAGCTGACCAGTGACATTTGGATTAGGAATTAAACTATTTCACCTTTTGGAATGGGACATGTGATTTGCAAGTTTTTTCCCCCATTGCTTTTCCTGTGTACCTTGTGAGGCCAGGCATGTGCACCGCGCTCTGCGCTGCTAGGTAGGATACTGGCTCCTCTGTGTTTTAGCAGTCTGGTTTCTTGAGTGTACAAGCCAGGCAAACCGGTGAAGAACCCCAAGCAAGTTACTGGGTAAATGTCGAGGTATCCCAAGTGCTTTTGTGTTTTTAGCAGCACAGATTTTGCTGGGGCAGAGTGTGCGCTGTGTCCCTAGATGTAATCGGGAAGGGAAAGATGACATTAGTGGATTTAACTATGTAAGAAGTTGTACAGCCCAAAGACCCTCATCACCTAGGCTCACTTGTAAGCTTTATGCAACGTGTTGGAGAATGGGTCTGGGGTTGTACACGGGGGTGGCTAGTTTGTTGCATAACAGCTGTATTAGCTAAAAGCATGTTTAATGGCAGTGTTAGCCCAGTGAGGTCATGGGGGGTGAATTTTCTGCTATTGTCTTCCCAGGAAAGAGCCTTCCATGTTAAAGCAAAATAGTTTCTCGTTCAGGTAGTCCTGCAGCAGCCTTATGAAGTTGTCGGTTACTTAGTCTAAGAAACCCTAGTTTTGGGATTCTGTCCGGGGAAAATACAGGGTTTAACTATCCAGCTCAGGTCTTGCAGAAGTGTTCTAGTAGTTATATAGGAACAGGCTACTAACCTCTGGTTGTGACACCAGGAATGATCTTTTGGATCTAAGGATAACATGTACTGCCATCATGTGTTATTTTGTCATGGGCCTTCTCCCCTGTGTACAGGAGCTTGTCAGCAGTTGAAGAGAGCAGGTGGCAAGTTATGAATGTGCTGAAGACAAGTTGGAATCCACTTTGGGTTTAGCAGTTGCTGCCTTCCAGGCTCACCCACCTGCATTAATCATGGCTAATAAGCAGTCAGAACTGGCTAGGTGCTGCACACTTACATTGAGACTGGAAGCCGGTTCCTTTGAAGGTGACTTTTTTCAGTGAAACTAGTGATTTGGACAGACTGAGGCTGTACCCATTGGAACAGCAGCTTGCCAGCTGCAGGACTTGCTGCTGCTCTTCTGGACAGTCACAACCAATTTACCTTCATTTGTACTAAGTAAGTGTTTACTCGTGTTCACATGTGGAAGGAGACAGGAAGTCTCCGAGGAGAAACATGCCATAAGCAAACTCGGTTTACAGAGGAGTTCTCTTTTGATAACGAGAGGTAACTGAATAAATAAGTTTCCCAGGGAAGGATGCCTTCCTTCTTGGATGGGGAGAAGCACAGGATATCCTTGTGGTGGTATGGTTTTGGAAACATACCTCCTTAAATCAGATACTGGCTGCTGATCTTTGTTTGAATGTAGGAACAATACTGACAGTGATTTACAAGCACAGGGGAAAGGTTTGGAAAGGCTCAGTGAAACACAGTTGCAAGGTCATTCTCTCTCATTTGTGGCTTTTCAGCATTATGGAAACTTTCCTTTTCTCCTTTTGTGGGAGGTCCAGGAATTGCCACTTCATGAAACGAAGGTTAATGTTAGCTGCCTCCAGTGTGATGCAGTAGAATGAAAGCAGAGGAGAGCTGCTGCAGCTCCTCTAACGTGTGGAGCTCTCGCTACCCTACTGCTGGAGTATCTGAGCCCTGGCACAGTCTATGAAAATGCCCTTCCGTTCGTTTTGGAGCTGCTGGGAAATAATATACTGAGAGATGAAGGTGAAGCAATGCAGAGCATGTGTGGCCAAGTCAGGAACTGATCTCTGGCCCTCCAGATTGAGTGCTTTAATTGCAGTCTGTGTTTTCTCTCAAATGCTGCCTCTGTGCGTTTTAAGTGGGCATGCTTTTGGCACGCATGTGCTTTGGGCATGAATTTACACTTGCTCTGTGGCAGAACCCATGCTGACATCAGGACCCTGGGCCATGTGTCACAGGATTGTATTAAAGACTTTTTTGGAACAAGATGCTCGTAGCATCTGGTTTGCTTCATGATTTTGCAGAAACAAATTACGTACCATGACGGGTGATCTCATAGATTAAAAATAAAAAAAACATCAGCAGTCGAGTTCCCCAAGCAGAGACTTTGTGTGCATGTACATCCACCCCAGAGCTGAGCTGGAAGCTAGCTGGTGCTGTGATGAGGACAGGTAGATGTGCACTTCATTCATTCACTGTTAGGAACATGCTGGTTTTACTTCCCGTTTGGTGTTCGTAGGACTGTGGTAGGGAGGTGACCCCAAAATGTGCCTGTGTGAACTTAAAAAGGCAATCTGCCATGCCGTTCTCAAAGGTGTGATGGTAAAATACATGGTTTTCTGAAGCTATTAAATGCACAGCTGTTATTCAAATGATGCCTTGGCTTGTATCTCCTCCGCTTCTGTCAGCTAAACGATGCTTGCAAGGTTGACATGTGCTTTTGCTGCACAACTCCAGTGGCAGCAGTGAAATAAACTCGGACCTTTTCTCTTAAAGAAATGCAGAACACTCCATGAGAAGCACGATGTGGCCTGGTTCTTGCGGGCTTTCTCTGAACATCAGTTTCTGTTTGAAGCACCACAGCAAGCGAGATGAACCCTTGGCGTACCTGTTTTTGTGACTTTATTGCTATCCTGGATCGTGTGTGGAAGCTGTTCAGATGTTGCGGGAGTGAGGATGATATAAAACTCAGACTTTCAAAGTGTTTTAAAATACTTAAAACGAACACAAATGATCAGTGCCAATGTGAGAGGAGCACAGAAGTGCAGGCATATTGCTTTATGTGCCTTCTCCGCGTGACCTACCTGCTAAGTCAGGGATGCTTTAGTTACCTGTCATGAGCCTCTGAAGGATTAATTGCTTCTGACTTGTGAAGTGCTTCAGAAATAACGACCTTCTCTCCAGTGTTTAGCTGCTGCTTCAAAGGAGTGAGCTGGATCGACCGGAGATCCCTGCCTTATGACTGCCGTGTGGTTGCATGAAGACATTTGTGGCTGCTGTTGACCCCTGGGTTCTGCTCTAATAACTCTCTTCATGACCTTTGACAAGAAGTATCTAATACCAGAGGATATGGTATTGGTGGCATGAAAGATACGGTGGAACTCTTAAAGAAAATACCTTTTTAAGTTAGGAGAAGGATCTGTGATAGCACGTGTGTGCATGCGTGTGCTCGCGCACCGACACACCTGCCTTTCTTTTTCAGTGGGTGTTGTAGCATGTCTCCATAGGCAGGCATGCATGTGGTCTGCAGAGAGCAGATGAGTAACACGGAATAACCAGCCCGCTGGGATTCAGCACAGATAGGCAGGAGACATTGGCTGGAGGAAAGAGGCAGTGCTGTGTCTCTTTGGGGAGAGAGCTAGGGTAAAGGCGGGGGATAAGGGTGGCTCAGTGGCTGAGATGGAAAGGTTCTCTCTTTGTAGGATCCCTGTTGTTTTGACTAGAGTTCTGTAAGTATCCTATTAGACAACTTACACACTTGAGAGGTACCTGCTAAACTCATCCAATGTCTCTGTGCCTTAGTTCCTCCTTGCACTGCAGGTAGTGTCAGCAGGATGCTCATAACCATCTTGGCGAGTGGGTGCTGTGGGCACCAGCTGATGTGCACTGAATATTCCATGGGAATTTCAGGAAGTGCTACTTGCAAAGCTGGGTGTGTTCTGACTTAAGCTCTTTGGTTGCTGCGTATTCGCTACAGCCCTTTCACAAGTCAGTGAATGTAAGGTGACTCAAGAAGCCAGCCCCAGTTGTCAACTGGTAAGATCCTGCTGGTTCTTATGTTCTTTGTTTTTAATTGGTCGTGTTTGTAAGGAAATTAAAAAATGTATCACAGAGCACTGATGTGTGGATTGTGGAGTGGCAAAGGATAAAGGAGGGACAGTATGGCAGACGGGGAAGGGGCAGCACAGACGGGGGTCAGACTCGGTCCTGGAGTGCCTTGAGTACATATTTCTGGCAAGAAAAATTCTGCTGAGAGTCAGAGCCTTTATTTTAGCCTTTGCCCGTTGCTTTTGAGTTAGAAGATATACTTACAGATACGTGAATATGAGTTTACCCTTCTGTTTCTATATCCAATTACCAGTTGTACTTTGAAGTGTTGTGCTGTCTCTGCTCCTCAGTGGACATAAAGACCCCTGTGCACTAGGTGTCATACAACTTGTGGTTCTGCGTGTGGTTATTCTCCTTCCCCTCTCTGCAAAGTAGAGAAACTGAGGGTGAAAGGAAGGCTTAGCAAATTATTTTACAAATGAGAAACTGAAGCCGATGAAGATGTAGCAATTTGATGAGGGCTATGTAGGAAAGCAGCGCCGAAGCCTTGTATTAAATGCAAATGTAACTCCTTGTCTGGTGTTTTAACCACAGTGTCATTAATATTCATGTCACCATAGTATCGAGGAACTTCTATCATGGACTAGGGCCCTGTGTCACATAATGCAAATGCAGAACAAAGACTGTCCGTACTCCTGGGAGATGCCTGGGTGCCCTTGCCTGTGCCTGCTGAGGCCCAACATTTGCTTCGGGTACCAAAATAAGCTCGTGTGCTGCTGCCTCCGGAGACATCTTCAGAAAGACGCATCGCTAGGTGCCAGCAGCTGTAATCTTAAGCTGATTATGACTTGATAATTAACACATGGTATCTTCTAAAGATCTGACGTTATTCAGAGACCACAGGAAACACACAAACTCAGCCTTGCTCACACAGCGTTCAACAGAACATGTGACAGGATTAAACATGTATTGGATTTTTTAAAAATTAAAATGATGCTATTTTTGGAGTGGGACAGATGGTGGTTTTTTACCTTTTGCTTTTGTTTTAAACTTCCCAACATAAGAAGCACTTACGCTGTATCTTAAAAGCTTTTTTTTTGCTACCGAGCAGGCTAGAAATGCGTATATTAGTATATTGTATGTAAGTTGGGATTCTCAAGCAGCTGTGTAAGTTCATTCGAGCTGATGAATTAAATCCCTAATAATTATGAGGCTCATAAGTAACAGTCACAGGACTGCAGGTTCTGAACCCCTGCAACCCTTTCCTGTTTCTGGACATCTGACAAATGAGCAGACAGGCCTGTGCTTATTCATATCTCTGTCCCTCCTTGCCTGTTTATACATGGAAAACATCAAAGCTCCGCTTCACGCAGGACTGATTTTTATTTATGTATTTTTTTAATTTTTCCCAGTGCTGAACGATGGGTACTGTGTGCTCCTGACTGTACCTAGTGGTTTGAATTCCCCGAGAGCTTCCTGGTGAGGTAGTAGATACCTCTCCATGCTTGGCATGTATTGAGGAGTTGAAAAGTTCATTGCTGCCTTCAGTTTGAGTAGCATATCCTCTTCTGGAGGAATAGTATCTAGCCCTTAAGTTGTGTTTTCCTGTTACTCAGTGAGATGGCACTTCTGTGCTCGAGTGCGCCTCTAGTTATACGGGAGACCTGAAAAGGTTGAAATCTGGATTCCCGGGTTTAAGCAGAAGAAACTTGTTTGAAACAAACCTCCACACACTCTTGTGAAGTATGGTGTTGCCGTAAGCTTGAGCTTTTCCTGGAATGTATGCATTAGGGTTTCTCTGATGTTTTTCATGCTGCTTTGCTTAGTGCTGATGTCTGGGTGCTACCATAGTAATCAAAATTCCTAGATGTCTGACTTGTCTGTTGCCATGAGCTCTCTTTGGATCCTTGCATAATTGCTTCCCGAGTGGAGTTTGCTGTTGCCATAGCCTTAAGGGCTCCAGTAAGCCCGCTCTGGCTGGCCCTTGCAAGCAAGTCCAGTTAAAAACCAGTCCCAGCACTGGCCAGCCTAGGCTTGCTTTCTCCTTCCTTCCCACCTCCAGCTACAGCCTGCTGTGTGCTTAACTAGTTTTGCTTTTTCTCTTGCTCTCCTGTCAACGTGATTCACCACTTCCTTGCCTTTTCAGGGAAGCTTTTCAGCTGCATGCAGTTGATGCAGCTTCTTGCTGGCTTTGCAGTTCCAGTCATGTTCGCTCAAAACCAGTCATGCTCCACAGCATGTTTATGCCACTGCTAATTTCGCTTGGAGATGAAGGAGGTCTCAGATGCTATTAGCAGCTGCTTGGAATAATAACAGCCGAAATGTGCTTTTTAGATGGCTGACTGATAACTAAACAAATTGGTTTTTTTTTAAGCTGCGAGTTGTTCATGACCCATTAATTTTTTTTTTTTTTCAGTCATACAGTGGAAGTTCAAGGACTAAAATTGTCACAATAGAGAGGGACTGAGTCTACTTTGCCAAGTAATCTACTTGGAGGCGGTGTATGTTGCTGCATAGTAATAAAACACTACTCCGTCAGCTTTGGGTGTCGAAGCCTGCTTGTCAGGCAGGAATCGAGTGGATGCACAAGACTGTAAAGTGGAGCACATGCCTAGCAAATCTGCCCCCGTGAACATCTAAACGTGCTTCCTGCTGAGAAGGCTGTACAGTTCTATAGCCTTTAGTGAACTGCAATTTGTTATGAAGATGCCATCACAAATACTGTGAAACTTTAATACTCTTAAATTAAGGTGTTCTGACTGTGTTCTTGGAGGATGGGTAGTGTGACAAGCTATTGCTGCCCTTGGACCTGAGCTTTTGTAAAGGGAATGTATCGTTAATGCACAGGATGAATTTTGCCCACTGATTATTTTAGGCTTCACACTGTTGCATGGCAGAGATTAATTTCCTTTCCCTGCCGCCCTCCTTTTTTCTCCCCTCCTTTCTCTGCTACCTTGTGACTTTCAGCTTCCTTTTTTGACTTTCTCCATGGAACTGTCTGGGAGTTAGTTGCAAGGGGAGAGGAGTGGCTCTTAAAGATCTGTAATGAGAGAGGGTCCTGAAAAACACAAAGAAATGAAGTTAAACAGCTTTAAATCAGACCTATCGAAATAAAACCCAGCGAAGTGAAGAACAGGCAGTTAAGCTTTTTCAGTGTCATCAATGCAGTGAAAATGCCTGTGACTACATAAATATTTTGTGTCTGTTTGCAGTTGTGAGCATGATAGCTAATAAACTAAATGTTCACCCCAAAAAACTGCAACAATCCCTAGCCAACCAGTCTTGCTCTCCTAAAATTAGGAGAGGTAAAGACCGTGCTTCTGTTCTGTGCTGAGTGACGTTTCTGGTTGTATTGTTTTGCACAATTTAGACACTCGTGGCTGTGACTGCCACGCTAACGTTAACTATGACGTCCTGCCTATTAAAAAAGTGCCTAGAAGAGGGTGGAGCCTGTAAATCTAAATCTGTCTGTCATGGCCTAGATACTGCAGCAGTGATACTAAGCGAGGACCCTATAATTATGTTGGTAATATTGGATAATCACATTAGCATTCTCAGCTATGGTAAATCTGAGTACTGCTAACTATGTCCCTGCTTTACTGTTGCTGAGAATCTGATCCACGAGCTCTACAAGAGCTGGGGAGGAGTCCTTTGCTCTGTTAGATATGCTAGATGCTCTATTAAAGTTCGTCTGGTGGTATTTAAAGGCTACAGCCTAAGCAGTGCTACAGCTGGAGCTGTGAGAGCTCCTGCTTTCTTGAGTTGGCAGTGGGAGCAGTTTCTAAAAAGCAGGGCTTCGCTTGCACACCTTGGGCTGTTTTGCAGTATTGGATGCAGATCTTTGCCTTGATGGTGTATCTTTTCTAATGGATGCGTATGACTGGAGATATCTTTGTAGCTTCCCCCCCCGCCCCTTGTTTTCTTTTCCCCTCTCCCCTTTTCCCCTCTCCCACTAGATCACTTGTGCAGCAGTTGCATTTTGTATCCTGCACAAAGCTGACGCAGATGCTGGGCTTTCTGTACCCAGCAAACTTGCTCAGCATGAAACTGCCTAACAGATTGTTGCTGGCCAGCAATACCGGCTCCTCTTCTTTTAAGCCAATAGAACATGCAAACTGCATTGCTCAATGTGCAAATTCACTTTGTGGAGACCAAATTCTTTCCAGCTCAAATGTGAGCCGTGTGGAGAATTTGGACTAGATGATCTCCAGAGGTCCCTTCCAACCCCTACCATTCTGTAATTTCTTGCTGCTTGAAAAGGTTATCGTTGGTGGAAGAGTGCAGAGCCTCGCGCCTAAACCTTGAGACCTCTGGAGCTGTAGGGCTGTCTGTGTAATTCTCTCTGCCACAGGCTGGCTGTGTGAAACTGAGGATTGAATGTGAGTTTGCTGCTCTGCTCAGAATGGCTGTTGATGATATGAATGTGAACCAGGTGAACTCAGAATCTGCCTTGATTTCCCGACACTGCTTTCCTCAGGTAGTAGGACCAAACCTGTGAAGCCTCAGCCTTTGCTAGGAGGAAGGGAGTTGTATACGGTCCTTGTGTGCAGAGAAGGAAGTTAGTGATTTTATGGGGCTGCTGCCTAGCAAAGTTTGAATATTCTTCAAGAGTTTGCCCTATGCCAGGAGGATGCTGTCTTTGTATATAGCTTGACACACATACATGACCTGTGTCCGTTCCTTGTATGGTTTCTTTAAAGTAACACTAGAAATATTTATAAAATGAGGAGCTGCATTTCCTGTAAGTTCAGGTTAACTCAAAGCTCTCTTGACTTTTTACAGCTGTGTCACTGTTACACTCTTCTTTGGAGTATGATTGCTACTAAGTTCCTGACCTTGTTGAAAACATACCTGCTTAGCTAATTTTCCATCTGCTTAGTATCTCATCTGGGGAGATGCGGGTTTCAGCTGATTCTCCTGATATTTGTGCCCGTTTCAGGTTTCCTGTCTTGAAATACTAGGTGTCCTTTATGCCTTATCTAGCTGCTATCTGCTTTCCCTGCAGTTCTGAAGCTCTGATTTGCTCATACAGCCACTTAAAATGGTCAGAACATGGATGAAATTTGAGTGATTGTGACCATTACTACTGACATGGGCAAAGCTCTTTCAGCTGGAGTTAGTGGTTTGCTTTTTTCCTTGCCCTCAAGATAACTGTTTAAATATTCAGACTACTTAATTGGTGATTGATGTTTCAAGATCTAATGTGATAAGTTTCCCAAAGCAGTTCTGTCTCCACTCTAGTATGAAGCCCGTTAAAGTGCACTTTAAGGGCAATGGAAGCAGCTCAAAGAGACAGACTAACTCACAACTGAAAACTTAGGAAACCAACCACAGTCTACACTGATTTTTGTTTTGGTTTAATGGTGTTTAACTCCTTGTACAGGTGAATATGGTCAGGTAAGACCCTGAGAGATGTATCTTTCCTCTTGGAAATGAGCTTGGGGAGCTTCCCAGGGACTGCTCCTGTGCGTGAAAGGAAGCGTGGTTCTTTGTCTTCTGCTGTCTCATTTGCTTTGTAGCTCCCAGACCTGTGCAGACTATAAGGACTTGTGTCTTTGTGTATTAGAACCCCTGCAGTACTGTGCAGAGACCAGTGGTTTGTATTCCTGATTTACACAGAGTTCATCTTAACAGCTTGCTCCAGATACTACTCTAGGAGATGCTGGGGCAGGCCTTTTTGAAGTAGTCCCTTAAACTTGGAACTGTTATGTTTCAGCATAAGTCAAGTGACTTAAAAAACAAAACAAACAACAACTGAGTAAAGCTTGTTATTTCCGTTGAGGTAGAAAATCTCGGCTGAGAGTAGACCTGTTTAGTTTAGCATTATTATCTGCTTTTCTCAGCTGGAGAGCCTGTTGGCAGGGGATAAGGGTTTTTGTTTTGTTCTTGTTCAGAACTGGACTCTTTGGTTTATAACACACACATACACACACACAAACATGCATGCTGCTTGAAGTTAAAGGAACTTGGGTGTAGTAAGATCAGGAGATCCATATTCAGGCCTTCCTGGTTCTGCAGAGGCTGCTGCTTGTTCTGTTGCCCGTGCAGCGTGTCCTGTGTTTCAGCTCTCTTTTCTCATTGCCACCTTCAGAAAGTCATTCAAGTAGCACTTATAGCTGTGGGTTTCAGTGTATGAGCCTGTTCTGTTTCAGCTGGTGGCTGAGTACACCCTGTCACTACTTTGTGCTTGAGCTTGCAAGCTGTTGACACAGTTTATCTTAGGTAAAGAAAATCCTAATTTTGTAGCCTGGATCATGGGAAACATACATCAGTTATGTCCAGATACACCTCTGCTGAGATCCCTCTGCCTCTGGGATAGGCTATGTGTTTTCTGTGCATGCAACCCGAGGGTGAATTATCTTTGCTTATATGGATATAAAATAACTTATAAGTACTCTCCTGTAACCAGAGGATTATGGATTTGGGTGGGAGAGTGAGTCATAGGCATTAATTAAATCCCAAACCCCGTGTGTCATGATGAACAGCGCTTCAACATGTAGTAATAGAACAGCTGAATACAAACACAAAAGAGACCATGAATACAACCACCACTGCTTCAAGTCGTTCTAGTCTTTTTGTGTTTGGTAATCTGGAGAAGACACTCTGGATAGCATACCTGCAGCTGGGCAAGAGGTTGTGGAGAAAAGACTGGCAGTAGCTTGTTGATGTCTGTGGTGTGTAGGGTAAGGATCTGGGGTTGAAATCAAGTCAATAGAGAGTTTGGTGAGACTTCCTGATGGTAAGGGTAACAGCACCCCAGGAGCATGTGGAGAATATGTAAGTAGACTAGCTAAAGAACAGGTTAGATACGTGTCAGAAGTGATTGTGGGCATTGCCAGTCCTGCCTATAAGTGAGAGGCTGAGTCAGGTGAAATCCTGTGCCAGACAGCGACATGGTGACACAGGGCCATGCTTTTTCAGTGAGAAACTCTTGTGTTGCTTACCAGCGTGCTATTGCAATTTGGAGAGAGTGAAGTGAGGCTGGAGAAAGCCTCCTTCTGTCCGTTAATCTTGTCATCCTCAACCTACCTGCATTTGACTCCACTGGGGCAAGAATAAAATCCTCTGTTTATGCAGATTTTGTGTGTTAGTCATAAAGCTGTAAAACCACTGCAGACAGAGAAGTTTGAAGCCCAAAGTGCTCCCCTTTTTGGATGCTGCTTAGGTGGAGATGACCTCGAAAAAGGAAGAAAATGCTGGAGGCCATGCTAGTGATCCTACAGTTATCTGTTTAACTGCAGCGAGTCTGGTGTCTTCACTTGGGAGAAAACTGAGGTGCCCACTTGCCTGGGGGCTTTGTAGTAGCAGACTAGCTCCTGCTGCCTTCTGAAAAAGCAGAGGGTGTAGGAAATGCTGTTTGACTGCTTCAGTGATTAATCTTTCACCAGACCGAAGCAAGCTTGTGAGTAATGGTCACTTTTAAGACTGGATTCTTGGCAACAGTCAGGGCCCTTTGTGATAACTGGGAAACCTCTAAAAGTGTTTCTTCCTGTTCGTAATATATTGTGCCATACCCAAAATGTAATGAGAGGGATTTCTGGATGAACCTTCAGTCCCGTCTTGTTAGGATGATGCACTACTATCTCTTAACTATGAGATGCTGTGGTTTGAGGGGTCTTTCTTGGACATTCCCTCATTGGACACCTGAAGGTGCCCTTCCAGCACACGTTTGCTTTCTGGATACAGCCTACAGAGCTCACATCTGCAAAGCAGAGCTCAGGGATGTGAGCTGTGTAAGCAGGGCCTTTGCTTCATGCTACTGCTGCGAGTAGTGTGTCACACTAACCCACACTATCTTTGGTCAGGTTCTTAATTTTTTGCCTATTTTGTTAATTGCAGGTTTTCCTACCCTAGTCGCGTCCACTTTAAGACCACAACTTAAAGAACAGAAGATGTATTTGCAAGTTGCTTGTGTACCTGACAATCTCCATCCCAAGGAATTGGGAGCAGAGATAACGTTCCAGGCTGAACTCAGTAAATCATACGTCGTACCAGTGTCGTCTTTACTTTCTTTGATATAGCTGTGATCTTGGGTGTTACAGCCCTAACACAGTCTGCTTTGTTGCCTTGGCTTCTTAATTAAACCTCGAACCACTTGGAAAACAAATCTTGAGGGAGTTGTATTTTTCTTTAAAGGTGTTAATGCCGACATCTCTTAAGGGTGTTGTAGATGCTTCATAAAGCAGAAAAAACAATGTGCAGTGATCCTGACCGTTTCAATTCCTTGTTACGTATCAAAGCAGAACGCTTCACAATACAAGTCCCAGTTTGTGGGCACGTTTGCGAATAAAAGGTGTAATATTGGAACAGAAAACTTATTTTGAGGTGAAATACCGTGACCTGGAAACAGAGAGCTCAGAAGTGATGGAGAAGTTGCATCTAAAGGGGAAAAATGGGGTTTGAAGTCTTTTGTTTTTCAGCAGGTATGCTGCAGTAGTACCCTCCTGCTGGGCAATGGAAGAGTCTAATAAAAGATAACAGAAAGAATATATAAGTGCACATTAATACAAACAAAAATAGCACTGTAATCCTAATGCCTATCATAGCTGACTCGTGAAACTATAATTAAAATAAAAAGCCCGTATAAAAATTAACCAGCAAATATTTGTCTGTGTGGACGGTAAGACAAGATCATCACACATGATCAGTAAGGGACTGTTGCCCTTTACTTTCCTTCCTGTTATTGCCATGTTCTTGGGACTCTGTGTGGTGCTTTGTGAGGTGCTGGGTGAGTCTCCTCCTGACGGCGAGACTCGTGGTGTGATGCTCAGGAACGTTTTCTAGAAGTAACAGGAAGTTTTTCTGAGGGTCTCTGCAGCTCCACAGCCCCAGTGTGGTCTGAGGAGAGAATCCCAGGGCACCTTGGTGTTTTTTCCCTGTTCTACAGGTGAGTCGCTTGTCAGTCTTCATCCTTGGTTTATAGGTGGGGAGAGCTGAGGCTGGCTTATTCTTCCACCTTTGCTGAAAGCTGGCACTAAAAGCTGTAGGAGAGAAGTGCTGGCACATCTGAGTGCTTTTTCCCTGATGTGCTTGCAGAGCTATGCTAATGTTAGCTGAAATTGGACATTGTCTACAATAATTACAATGATTGTATTGCTTAACTTTGCCCAAAGTGTTTTCCTTGGCCTTTTTTTCTTTGTGGTGAAGGGTAAATGATTCTGAAGTTGAGGTTTGCTGAGGCTGTCTGTGCCTGGAAAAGATGCCCCAATATCCTGGTGCTTTATGATCAACTACTGTGTGTACACAGCTAGGGAAGACCTTTTGTTAAACGGCTGTGCATTGTGCCAGCTAGAGAGAGGTGTCAGAGGTTCAGGATGGCTTTCTCAGTACAGCAGAAGAGAGAAAATGGTTCTGGTGTTGCCAGGTGATGATGTCCAGTGATGTGCGGTGTTTGTGTCAGCTGGCTGTGGCTATGGCTATGAGAAAAATGAGTGCTGGGGAAGAAAGCTTCAGGAATGGTGAGCTGCAAACACCCCGTGTGAGGGAGTCAGTATGGTTTTCCTGTAAATGGATTACAGCATCCTGGCTTGGGGGTGGGGGAATTAAAAAACTCAAGTGAGCCTGCCCCTTGTACTTAGGAAAGTAAATGCTAAGGAAATTCTTCTGGCTTGTAAGATAAGGCAAAATATGACATAATTCTTGATGGATAAGAATCTGTAAGTATTCGGATTGTGCAAATGAGGAGTGGCTTTGTGCCTGGTTCAGCAAAGCACTTAATTTAAGTGCCTGCTAGCACAACCCCAGCTTAAAACGCCTTGCTGGCTGTCCCTGGAGGCTAAGTATTCCTAGCGCAGTCGTTGGGGACACGTGAAAAGCACTTGGCTGTCCCCTCAGCTTCAGTACTAAAGCACGGTGGGCTGTCTTGCACTCAGAGCTTTGAGGTGGATGAGATAGAGCTGAAACAGAGAAAGCTGGAAATGATTCAGTGGAAAACCACATGCATTGTTTGTCCAGCTCAGAAAAGAATTTCACCCCTGAAGAAGAAAGTTTTTAGTGGCATCCAGAACGCTTATCAGGAACTGTGGTAATTCCAGATATTGTTAATTTGTTTGTAGAAGGGTGGTGGAGAAAATCCAAAATGCAGCAGTGATTTTTTTTTTTTTCTGAAGTGGAAATTGATGATTTGATAGTTGGCTCTTTCAAGCCCAATTATTTGACTAACTTAACTGAAAAGAGGAGTGATTCCTACTCCTCAAACCTCGCTGCTTTTGAGTTATCCAGGACAGCCTTGGAAAAAAATGAGGGACGTGATCCAAGACAAAACTTGAAAATGCTTGCAGAGGGAGGACACATCCATGCTGTGGAGATGTTTTTGTAGCTGTTATTGCAGAGTTCAAACGTGCAGCTGGGGGATCATCATGCTATCTGGCTCATTTGCTCCTGTGCAAACAGCACTTAATGCCTCTGGGAGGTACTTTCTGCGTGGATTTTGTAAGGAGGTGTTCTGCCTGTTTGTGTTTGGATGAAGCTGTTTCTGTTTTCTTAGCATACCTGCTGTCTCTTGCAGAGAGGGTTGTGGATCAGCATAGCAGGGTGACACAGAAAATGCAGTGTGCTTTGGGAACACCAATGACTTGTGAAAAGGTCTTTCCTCCTGCAGATCCCGTGAAATCTAACCTGCTTTACTTTGGTGTACAGGGCAGAGTCCAGCCAGTCCTCTTCTGGACTATGATTAACTCAGGTGAAGTGATCTGTTGAGTCGGTGCTTCAAACACTGTCTGGCTGTGGTTGAGCTTGCTTTATTTTGGCTCAGCATGAACAAAACAGGCTTGTTGTGGGACCTGTTGTCTGGCAGGCACAAAACACGCCTGCAGTAGTACCTTGTTTTCGCTGCTGTTTAAATAGTTGTTTGATAGGGTGTGTCTGATCTGGAGCAGAACTTAAATGCGGCTCAAACGGCTGAGTAAGTGATTGTGTGTGAAGATACAGTAATTGTGTTGGTAGGAAGGGGGTTCTCAGGACAAGCTATTCCGGATGGTTTCCCCACCACCACCAGTGGTGCTGTCCCACAAGGGCAAGGTGGGTCCGGAAGACCCAGGCTGTGCTGGAGGGCAGCTGTGTCCATCAAGGGTAGGGCATGCAGCGTTCAGCGTACAGTTCATCTGCGGTAGCAGCCCTTACCGAGCTTGGCCAATTTATGTGTTCATCAGTGAAAGGCAGCTCTGGAAGAGCTGATTGCAAAAGGGTGATGGAAGGAGCAGCCTGTCTCTCTGTAGACTTCCTCACCGTAGCACTAGTTAGTGCAGCTTGCTCGGAAGGAGCATTTTGTGCTTGTGTGCAGATCGGTGTTGCTGGCTGCCTGTGACTTACCGGTTTCCAGAGGATTCCAGGCTTGCAATACGCGTGAATCACTTAAATGCAGCAGAGTGGTATCTTCTTACCTTGCGAGGAGTGGAGAGGGGATCACGTGCAGCTTTGTGTGGCTGGTTTTACCTAGTTTAGAAGGGCTTGCCTGGCTGCGAAGAGTTCTGCATCCTGCTGAAATTACAGAAGGGCTGAAAATATAACTACCAGTGCTGGGAACTGGCCAGTACGCTGACACAAACCTGCATGGAAAATTGCTCTGGCATCTGTATCGACTGGAGATAATTGGAACTTCCCATTTTTTTTTTTCCAGCTTAACCTAAAACCAGTTAGCAAGAACAACATTCAGGCCAGAAGCACGTAGCAAGATAATCGTGTTCCTGTGCTGTTGTGGTGGAAGGTGCTGGCCTGAATGCAAGACAGTGATGTTTCCTGAGAGGCCTGTGGCTGTTGCTGACTCTAAGCTGACGGTGATCACAATACTGACCGCATGCTACCTGTTCAACGATGTTAATATGTCTTAAGGATGAGCATATAAATAACTACTTAATGTCTTAGCATGAGAGTGGTATTTTAGCTTCTGCTGGCTTGTATGGGAAAAGAGTTGAATTTCCTTCAGAACTTTAAATCACAGGCACTTGTTTACAAATGCAAGGGGGAGCTGTCCTCTGAGCTTAGTTCTTGCTTCTCTCCCTTCTGGTGCTTGCAAAGTCTAGATTTATTTGCTCGGTTGCATCTGAAGCCTGGACTGGTCTCTTGCCTTTTGCTTTCCGTACGTGTACTGGGAAAAGGGCTCTACCAGCAAAGACGTGAGGATGTTCCTGGTGCCTGGATTACTTTGCCTCTAAGCCCTGTTGTGTGTGTGACCCACCCTGCCTGGCTACGTGTGCCACAGCTATCCAACTTCACTTGAGGCAGCGCAGGCTCTTGAGCTGACCTTGGCTGGCTTGGACTTACGCAAATCCTGGCATGTCTGTCTGTTGTATTGGAGCTGGCGTAGTGCATTAGAGCTGGCAATTTCTGGCCATTGGAAGGGTTGTCTTGCTTGCTGTTCACTCAGAATAGAAGTAAATGGTCCTGTAATGTGCATCTGGCAGTGCTTCATAGTAATTGCTTGTCAATTTGTCTTTCATCTATTTCCTTTCAACTTTGCCCAGATTTAGCAAAGTTGGGGGTTGGACTCGAATAAGGAGGGAGAAATTGGTTGTGGTCTGAGGCTCTGGAAGCTGACAGTAGTCCTTAGGCCGATGAGATGGTAATGTTGTAGATACGTAGTGTGCAAGGAGGAGGGGTTAGCCAGTGGGGAGCAGCTGTTAGCAAGATCGTTAAAAGTGAAAGTAAGTGTATTAATTTCAGCATGATGCCGTGGAAAACCATCAGAGTTCAAATGAGTGCTGGGTGACTTGTCTAAGCAAAACCTGCTGGTTCAGTGCAGCAGTGACCAGGCAGACAGAGCGAGCTGGGCAGCACCCATCCTTACCGCTACAATCCATAGCAGAATACATCCATCAGCTTCTGCTAACAGGTGCCTCTTCTACTGTGTAATGCTGCATGGTAGGTGAAAGAAAACTCTTAAATCCGTTAGAAAGTCTTCGTTAGGCAGTGTTGGCTGCAGTCCAGGTGCTTGGTAGCTTGGTCCCTTCTTGGGCTGTGCTGAACAGCATCGCTGTTCTGGGCTGTCTAATGCTGCCAAGTGAAAAATTGAGCCATCTATTGGGTCCTCCTTTGCCTTTTCTCTGACATACCTTGCTGAAAAAATGTGAACTGGATTTTCTGTCTGCTGCTTACCAACAAAGTTGCTGCTTTTGAGGGAGCTGTGGGAGCACAGGTCCTGGAACCGCTGTTTTAGCATGAATCTGAAGTATTGGCTGCAGCTGCCAATAAAAAGATTTGAAGTGCTTCAAAATGCTGTAAGTGTATTAGCTATTACCTACTTAGACACCTTAAGCCCTAACCTTAAAAAGATGCTGTGGTGTTATTGTTAACCTTTTTTGGAATGCAACAGTTTGGGGTGAGTGCCATTTTTTGCAGCAGATCGGTAGTTCGCGAGCAGTCAGTGATAAGTGTGCGAGTAACTTGGGAGGTGAAGAACAGAGCAAAGCTCCAGAATAATCTCTTCTGCATGAGAGACTTAAAAGGAAGTCTCTCTAGGTCCAGGTCCAGTCCACTAAAGGCATCCCTGCCATTTCCAGACATTCGGATATGCAGCAGTTGTTGCATGAGAAACCTGTAAGCAGCTGTGGCTCTGTAGCTCTGACCTTGGCCTGAAAGACCTGCAGCCCGAAACACTCCTGGAAGGAGCAGGATTCCCGTTGTAGCTCTGATTTGCTCTGGCATGTGGATGTGATCAAGCCCTGTTTCTGTAAATACATGCGTGTGCATCAAAGCTGGTGGCTTGACTTCTCTGCCCTGTCTGTGCACCTGCTGCTCCCTTTGGAAGCCAGTTTGCAGGTGTGGGTTCTCCGTATTCTTAAAATTGGCCCTGTGAATGGACTTGGCTCTTCTATTTCTAGAGCCATAGGCGTATGGAGTGTGGCAGGAAGCTGCTGTTCTTTGTGCGCACTCTCTATCCCTTTCTGCTTCTGTCGTCTCCTGCTCTTTTACTGAAAGTTTCACAGTCCCGATCTGTGCGTGTAAAATGGGGAGTGCTGAAGCCAGTTAGCAGCGGAAGGTGTAATAAATGCAGAAAAATTCCAATTAGGGTGCCATTTTTCACACCTTTTCTGATTTAAATGTGGAATGACTACCTGTGGGAAGCTAGACATTCTTGATTATGTTGTGCCTTTCTGGACTAAATCCTGGGTACGGTCAAAACCTGGGCTCGGTAAACTCTGGTTTGGAAGGAATATTGTGGTCTGCGTTAACTGAGGCAATCAGACCAGGTGACGTTTTAGTCGTTTAGAAAGCAAAGCTTTGCACTGGCTCTCGATTGGATGTGGATCATCAAATTTTGCTTCTCTGATGGCAAAGTTGCTTACTCTAGATTGCTGTGTAAAAATTGCTGTACGTACCCTGATTAAATCAATACTTGCTTTCTCTGGAGAGAAGCATGCTGCTTTTACTAGTAGCAAAGTTGTCATGCTTTAATCTGCAGTCAGTGGGAGTTTAATAATCAAGTAACCAAATTGGTAGGTGTATTTGCAGGCAAAAGAAGTTAAATGATTTTGCACAGCTTCCATGTGTGGCGTTGTCAGCTGAAGTTTGCAGGAGTTAAAGGTAAGAGAGAGAAGGACATGGGGATGTAATTTTCCTATAACTTGTGTAGGTACTGTGACAACTCTGTGAAGCTTGCAGGCTTCCTCTTCCTTTGATGCGGCTCCACCTGACGTATTCGTGTCTCGCTGCTCCGTTTGGAAGATGCTCTGGGCCGTATTTCTGTCAGGTCCCTATGCATTGATGTTGCAGTCCTGTATCAGAAAGCATTAACTGTGTTCTTTTTTGTTTGTTAGATTCTAAATTTCTCTTTCCTTTGAGATCTGAGGATGGCTTAGCTGTATTCTCCGTTGCATAGACTGTAATTTTCTTTGCCAGTTGGCTGTGGTTGCTTGTAAGCCACATATTCTAGCGAGGGTGCTGTAGGAATGACTTTGTGAATTTGCAGAGGATCCAGACTAGAGGAAAGGTACCTTGCTCAACACTTTGCTAGAGACATTAGTGGCTGGCCTGAAGAAGTACCAGTCCTGCTTCAGCTGAAGCAAAGATTTAGAAGGTGGTCCTAGAATTTAGTGGATCTGCTTTTTTTAGTTTAATTGATTTATTTTTGCTGCTCAACTCGTGTTTCTTTCTGCCGAGCACAGTACTGTAAACAGAGATGCAGTATCCTGCTGGCCTCCAGGCCTGGCAGGAGAAGCTGTGCGAAGGGAATTGAACCCGTGGAAGCCCTGGAGAGGAGGGGAGGCTTCTGATGGACGACTTCTGACTTCCTGATTAAAAACCAAACCAAACCAAAAAACTGAAAAAAAACCCCAAAACCCAACCAAACCAAAAAAGGAAGTTTTGTGATTCCTGAAAAGGTTTGATGACTGAGACTCTGTAATAAAAAAAAAAAAAATTGTTTAGTGTTTTCTGTAATTTTATCTGTGGTCTGTGGAAATATTGTATGGAAATTTAAAAAAAAATCCAAACCTGATCTCTCAAATGATTTTAAAAAGCATACTCTGTTAAGGAAGTAGGGATTGGGGAAGTGGTGCTGGTTATGGGTCCCTTATTTCTTACTGACTCCATTGTGGGTTATAAGGGGGGGGGAAAATCAGTAGAGTGCTGAGTTTTGGGGGTGGTTTTTTTTTTCAACACAGCCATCCTTTGGGCTAAAGATAGCGCAGTGGGATGTGCAGATTTGTTCTCCAGAAACGAGACAAATGTGGCTAGGGTAGAACAATAAGGCTACTGCTGTGGGTTTAAGAGTTCTTAAAAATTACTTGTAATTTGAGATCCTCAACTTGAAGCAGCCTAAGGGAGAGAGCTGGGGTTATTTTTGTGTCTGAGTTTGAGCATGATGAAGAAATGAGGCCCTCCAGAACTACAAGGGTTTTAAAACCCTCTCTGGCAGGAGTGAGCAGCATCTGTATGGCTTGCCGTATGCCAGGGCCATGTCACGTTTTTCCGAATTGGAATATCCATTTTGCTGCCTGGTTATAGTTTTTAAGACCTTTAATTGAAGTCTTGACACTTTCTTTCCTCCCTTTTTTTTCCCCCCTCCTTCTTTCTGTTGCATATTTTTGCAGCTTCTCTGAAGCTGCAACCCATTAGCTCGGCTCCTAAGTCAGTGGGGCATCCTTGGAAAACTTGGTCTAGTTCCTATGGCAAATTGAGATGTGTCAAATGAAGGTTTTTGCATGCTAAGAGTGTTTTTTGTTTAACAGCTCTGGTGCTGACAGGCATGTCGTTTGCATGTGTGACTTCTGTGGTTGTTTTGGAAGATGGCTGTAGTGGGTGCCATCAAAGCTGTTTGATAAGGGTTATACTTTGAACATAGGAGTTGTCTGGTCATTTGCTCTTTTTCAATCTTTCCTTACTAAAACTGGATTTTTTTTTTTTACCAAAAGCTTCAGTGGGCCTTTCAGCTGTGGCATTTGATTTAACAACGTGTAAGCACCACTTATTGCAAGACTGGCATTGTCAAATGCAACCTATTTTAACACTAAATTTTACCCAAGTGTGGCAATCTCACTTGTCACATTTTACGTGATGGGGAGGAACTCATTTAAGTGCCGAATAACCCTTAGTAACAACTATGTACAAACATGCCAAATGTAAGTATATATGTCTTGTTGATCTGATGGTTTCTGGCAGCTTGTGAAGAATGAGATTCACCAAAGGGCTCAAACTTTTAAAATGAGAATTCTTTGGCATGTAACTAGCTTTTTACAGTGTGTAACTACAGCTCTTGGCGTAGCGGGACTTCTGAAGGCTGCGGCAGCACCAAATCATAACCTACTATTGAGTCTTCACAAGTCCTTAAGCATTAAAGAAATATGTGCTGTAGTGTAGGGGAACGGACAGCAAAGGAAGTGCTGTTAGGTTGTGGCATCGACAATGTCATCGTGCTTCCCTTTTTACCGTTGTGCAGCACTTCTTGGCTACCTGGATCTGTGCTACTCTCTGTTCGATTCATTCTGATCTCTGGGGGCCAGGTGCGAAACTTTGATGCCTATATACCTCACCCTCAATCAGCTTCCTATTTCTGTCCAGGACTACAAATGTAAAATCCATTTATTTTGATGCATTGCTAACAGATGAAGGGCTTTCATCTGAAACAAGTCAGCATGTCCTGGGAGTCCTAACTTTACTAATAGCAATGACCACAAAATGAATTGTGGGTTGGGTGTCCCCCCTCCCCCCCCTCCCCACTGTTCTGTCCTTTTTTAAAAGCACTAACATCAAACCATGTGTGGGAGATGGGTTTCTTATGCTTCTTGCACAAATGGGCTTTGTAATGTAACTTGAGCGCTTCAAAAGTTGGGAAGCCTTGTAAGTTTAGACCTTTAGTAATTCAGTGGCTGGTCCATACCTCTGATTTCTGTCCAAGGCAATGTTGCTTTTTGTACTTCAGCTTCCTTCTTCATAATGGAAATTCACTGAGCAATGAAGGACTGTCTGACAGGACAAGTAACCAGTGAAATTGCTTGTTTGTGCGGAGATGTTAAATGTTAATTTTGCTTCCATTAACTGAAGATTTGCCCCCTTGGATTCCTCTTAGTTCGTAGAAATAACCGTCTAGGCAGAGTCTAAGCACACGTAAGGGGTGCTCCCACCGCGGCTCTGTTTGTAGCTGCTGAGTGCCCTCCCTCTTCTGACTGGTCTTTGAAGGTGGGTGGAGGCAGGGACAGGGTGGGAAGCAAGTACTGAAGGTTTCTTTGTTAATGAATAGGATGATTTTGTGTCTTCTGCAGGTGGATTTGCAATAGTGTTTCTTGTGAGGACTAACAATGGGATGAAATGTGCCCTGAAGCGGATGTACGTCAATAATGAGTACGACTTGCAAGTCTGCAAAAGAGAAATCCAGATCATGGTAAGTCACCACTTTGTACTGGGGCCCGAGACTGGGAGGGAATAGTGTGGAGCCTGGTCACCTTCTGCCTGTGATCTGTGTAGCGTCATGGTGCAAACTGGTGTTCTTGGCAAAACCGTCCTTGTTTTGGAAAGACCTAGCTGCCAGAGTTACTCAACTGTGAAAATCTTGTATTAAATTGTTTAAAATGTAAATAGTTCCAGTGGACAAGAAAAACATGGGAGCTGAAAAAGTAGAGGGGATCTCAGGAAAATGAGGGGAGGAAAAACCTCTTATGTCAACCCCACTACTTAATGGAGAAGGAAAGAGCTGAAGAGATGAACATGGTTGGGAGTGTTAGTCTTTAAAGTCTAATGGGGCTGAAGTCTTCATACTTTTAGACTTCATTAGAAAAGGCTGATGATTCTGGTGTAACTGTCTGAACTCAAATCAGTGCAGGAACGGAAGGCATCCATCCTGAGATGAACTTCTATTGCAACAGCTTCTAATCTTTTGGGTTGGGCTGTTTCTGTATTGGTGAGGTTGATTAAAACCAGGATTTGTGGGGTAGTTACTGTCTGGGCTTTTGAAACAAGGAAGCATTTATAATAAGCACCGGGGTGTTTCATATAATTCCTTGTATTCAATAATCTAGAGATAGACAGCTATTTTTAATAGCTATTTTAAACTTAACGTCTCTAACCAAAAAAAAAAAAATGGAGACGATTCAAATAGATTTGCTTAGTCTTGTTTGGAGCCTGGTAAGCATGGAAAGTGCCACTTTTGAAGTGGTATTCAAGATATCGATGAACACTTAGAGCAACTGCGAGACAGAGAAGGAAATGGAAAATCCTCCTGCTGATTTACAACACGAGGTGTAGGTTTGGGGTAGATGATC
Organism: Steatornis caripensis; assembly: GCA_013398225.1. Taxonomy (NCBI): domain Eukaryota; kingdom Metazoa; phylum Chordata; class Aves; order Caprimulgiformes; family Steatornithidae; genus Steatornis; species Steatornis caripensis. The sequence continues at coordinate 43,438 of VZSC01013068.1, forward strand.
TTCATATCAGAAGCTCTTACTTGTAGCAATTCTGGATGTGATTTTTGAAGTAGCTTTTAATTAGGTTAGTACCTTTAAAGTTAACTTCTGGAGTTTGTGTGATAGTGCAGGGAAGGTTTTGGGCATGCTTTGTCATCACCATAGCTAACGCTACATGGGAGAAGTTGAGATTAGATCATACATCAAAGGTCTTCGCTGTGCTCATGAAGCTTGTTTACTTGGATTTTACTTGCCGGTGCTTTCCATTGTCTCTGTGTCTTTGGTGCGTCTTTGAAATGTGTGGCGAAGCTGGAACGTGAAGGCGAGAAGGGTCCTTCTTACTCGGTGGGTCCGCTGGTTCCTGTACCGAACCTTGTCATAGGCACTAATCTTTGCCCTGAAGAACCAGTATGTCGCTAAGAGGACGTATTTTCCTCTTTCCTAGCCTTTGTGCAACAAAGTAGTATTCTAAACTTAACTGTACTATTTGCAACCCTTCAGCATTACAGCAGAACCTTGACTTCTTTTACTGGTGAAGCTGAATATCGAACTGGACTGGCTGTCACACCTGGGAGTGTGTGTGGAGCTGGCAGTCCCAAAGAAATGGCTTTTCCCTGTGGGTTTAGGATGTGTCACAGAAAAGTCATTGATACAAGAACTGTTACTTAAAATAGGTGACTTAAGATAAGGTACTTCTAAAAGCAAGTTAAAATTTACTACCTTAGTGGGGCTTTTTGAGTGTGCAAAGATTTGAGATAGTGTTTGCCAGCAGAAGGAGATGACAAAAGTAAGCACAACACGTACTGGGCATGGCCACCACAAGGCGTCTGCCTTGTTCTCCGCTCTACATAAAGGAGGAGCAGCTCTAGGTAGCTTGGCCTGGGCCTTCAAAGGGAACATGCAAAAATCTGGACCAATCCCTGGACAAGCTAGTTCATCAGGTTGGCTGTTTCTTTGTTGTTTGTCTCAAATCCGTCTGGAAGGAAAACAGGTAGAGACAGCCCTCGGGTTTGTTCAAGTTTTGCGTGACACTTAATTCAAAGTGACAGCAGCTTGCATCTATACGGAAGAGCTAGGAAAGTTCTGCAATGTAGAGGAACCAGATTAAAATGTTGCTCACTCTATATGGCTGGTTTATGCTTTGAATTTATTTTACAGCGGGACCTATCTGGCCACAAGAACATTGTTGGATACATTGATTCCAGTATAAACTCCGTAAGCAGCGGCGACGTCTGGGAAGTGCTGATACTGATGGACTTCTGTCGAGGTGAACAGCACACACCGAGCCCAAGCTCATTGGTAGATTTGGCCCTTTTCAGCGCCTACAGGAAACTTGCACAACATCTTTCTTTAAAAAAACCAAACCTGTTCCTAGGCCTGGCCCTTCCTTGGCTACCAAGGAACCATTCTGAACAAAGCAAAGCCAAAACTAAGCGGGGAGAAGTGGATGATGTGTGTGAGGCTGTGTTGACTCTGTTAATGGGATTGATACCACCTTTGCCCTTGCCCATGATGGTCCTGGATACTTTCTGTTGTGAAGGAGAACCCTTAAATATATGTTGCTGTTTTCCGTACGGTGGTCCACACAAGAAGTGGCTCTTCTGAAGCTACTAGGCTGTGGAATGAAATTCTTCTTCACTTTGTAATGTTGCAAGCTTTTTCCACTTCAGCCTGACTTGGGATTCTTCTGGAAGAAGCTTGAAATGGATAATGTGAAGCCAAAAAGTATTCCTTTTACCTCTGACCTTTTTGCTTGGCTGTCTCTAGCCAGACAGGCTCTTCCAGTCTTTTCCAGCTGTCCCAAAGCTTTGATCTCTTGTGGCTAGGATGTGGTGTTTGGAAAATGACGCATCTGCTGTGCTCAAATGCCTCTCACAGGAATAGTGTAGTGTTAAGCAAAAATAATGTTTTGGCCAGGTGACTTCAGAAGTCTGTGGCTGTTCTGGATGGTGGTTGCTGATGGAAGTAGGTATTCTTGGGACTGTTTGGCTTTTAACTGAAGCCAGGTGCATTGTAGCAAGAACAACTAGATGCTAAAATGCCTTTAAAAATGTACGGTACAGCTTTGTGTTCTGCCATGCCCTCTTTGCTGTTTCGTTTTGATGCAGGAATCTTGCCTAATTTGTGTGGGGTTTGTTTGCTGGTAAAAGGAGGAATCTTATGTGTAGTTTTGCTGAAGGAGTCACCACGTAAGCTCTCTGTAAGCTTAAACCTAAACATCACAAGGAGTCTTGTAAGAAATAGGCCTGGCAGTGCTAGTAAATCCATACTCAGTTCTGTGGTGCAGGCCCCACTGTGGAGGGAAGTGCAAACCATAGCAGTTCAGAATGCCCTCCCTCCAGTCACATTAGCCCTCCCCTCTGTGCCAAATTTTGGGCTGATGAAGTAAATTCATCTTTCTAAGGTGTTTCCTTCTAGCTGAAAGTGGGAGAGCTGCAAGATAGTATTTCTCGCGTGGCTTGCTTTTGCCAGATGCTCTGCTTGGCACATGCCTGCTGCTGTCCCCAGCATTCATACTGAAGCACAGGAATCGCTGTTATACATTGGATTTTCCCGTTACTTTCCTTTTGTGTCAAACAGCTTCCAAACCAAATCAGTGTGCCTTTGTGTGCAGAACTGCACTTGCTTTGAGTGCGAAATGCTCACAGCTGTGCTATTTCTTAAGCTGAGCTTTTCTTCTGTACCATGAAAATAAAGTTTTCCAACTTTATCGTATCATTTCACTTTCCTTGTGGTGTGAAATGATATGGTTTTGCTTTACCAAAGGTTCAGAAGGGACTTTTTTCTTTGTGTATATAGGGTGTTTTGAGGGGAGGGGAAGAACCTCTGAGTGGATTGTTTTAGGAAGACCTTGACACCAACAAAACCTCAAAGCTGAGGCAAATTTGGGACTCAATCATGAAAACTTGCTTTTGTTTGTCTGGAGTTCCCCTTGTTACAGAGAGACTTTTAATTTTTTTGCTGGTCTATGACTTCAGCCAAGCTGCTTATTAGTAGTGTATGGGGTTTTTTGAGTGTTTCCCTTTGTGCCTCCTCTTGCTTACATGTAGCAAACTATTTTGCAGACTGCGGGTGCCCCAAATTCATCCTGTTATTCCTCTAGTCTGACAAAAAAAATCTTTATTTTGAAGAAGAAAGAAAAAGATGCAGCTTAGTCAGAATTACATTTGAGTGTTAACACAGCTAGTTGAATGTGGGCCTTAGAAGCTAACTTGCTGCTCTTCAAAGACAAAATGAGCTGTGATGCCTGCTGGGAGATATGCAAACCCCCCTGAGATTTAGGTGAGGAAATGAGAATGAAACAAGATGAGTAAGCAGATTGCAAAAAGCCTCTGGGGACGGTTTGGTGCAAATTTTGAATTTGAACTACAAACCTCTTGTGTGCTGACTGCACAGCCGCAGTTTGATAGGGAGCTGACTAAGACAAGGTACATGTGGTAGGACTGAGACTTAGACCAGGCCAGACCTCATTTTGCCTACCTGCTCTGATTCTTGGTGTTTGTTTCTCCTCAGGAGGTCAGGTGGTGAACCTTATGAACCAACGCCTGCAGACAGGGTTCACGGAGAATGAGGTCCTGCAGATCTTCTGTGACACTTGCGAAGCCGTAGCCAGATTGCATCAGTGTAAAACGCCAATCATCCACAGGGATCTGAAGGTGAGTTGTGGACTCCAGTAACCCAGCAGGGACTGTGTGTCCTTCTTAATGTGTCTGTCTGCTGCCTACACCATGGCAGACGGGCTTTGGATACTGGTACTGTGTTTCTGGTGTTAGTAATGAGGAAAAGTGAGCATAAATACCTCTCTCTGTTGGAAGATAAAAAAAAGTGAGCCTCTCATTGCTGCTTACCATATGTTTGCCATCTATAGATCTATTTAAGACACAAATGTTTGTGAATAATTCTGTTTTGCACAGGAGACGTGCCAGAATGTATCTAAATTATAGCGTATCATCCCTGTGTTTGTTTAAGGTTGTCCTTCTTGATCTGATGGTTAACTATCAGGCGCTGTGTCAGACTGTCCCTGTGTGCTTACAGCTGCATGACGTGCTGTACAGGGTGTTATGCTTAGTTTCATGTGCTGTGATTGACTGCCACAAACTGGCGTGTATTGATGCTCCTCCCCTCTAAAAATGAGGAAGCCCTTCATGTGCTGCCTCTGCCCAGGTAGGACCCCTGTAGAGGCAGTAGGCTTGCCTTGTGTGGTTACCTGTGCTTGTTCTCGCAGATGTTTTCCTTGCCGTCAGAGTTCATAGGCCATTGCTGCTGCAATAAGAAAGATTTTTGTTCTCCTCTCTCTGGAGTAAGAACAATTCCTGTATCTTTAGGTTAGGCCTTTTAACATCAAAGAACAACAGCAACAACAGCAAACAACAACTCTTACGGCTATCTGTTACATTACCCTGGCTGTGAAGTCTCTGCTTCGAAGTTGAAACCTATGTAGAGAAACTGTGACTCTCAAGAACCCAGAGGAGTAGGGTTTAGTGGGATGGAGGGAGAGGAGAATCTGTTTAGGACTGATGGCAACCGTTTACGCAAGTACCCTCTACCTCGTGGCAGTTGTTTGCATAACTTGTTTTATATTTAACCTTGTCTTTCCAGTCACACATCCTATAACTCATGTTGTTCAAAGCACCACTTTAGAGCCAGCTTTGATTCTACAGCTCTGAGCTTTCTGCAGTGAGAGGTCTCCTGCTTCTAACTGTGACGCTTCTGCTAGTCTGAACCCATGTGATTCCGAGAGCCAGATGACTAGCTTGCAGATGAGTGGCTGAATTTTCTTGTACTAGACACACAGCAGCGTACAGCAAAATACTATGTCAGTCAACCCAGAGGATGCTGTTGATCAAAACATCTTTTTCCTTTCCCTACTTTCTGAAATAACAGGAAGGTTGTGCTCTCATGTTAAGGACTTAGTTTCTTCTGCTTCCATTTTAGCAGGAGTCCTCCCAGTGTTGTGTTCCTCTGCGGTGTGATAAGACAGTACGCTGTGCTGCTGTTATCTCTGTGCCTTCTTCCATCACCCTTCTTTGAAATGCTAAGTCTTGCCCTGACATCACCAACAAGGCTTTGCCTGAAACTTGTTTGGACGACTCTGTTTTCAGAGTGTGATACGTAAAATTGTTCGGTCCTCTTCAGTTCTCTAATGGTAAACCCTCGTATTGACCATGTTTGCCTGTGCCAAAATCAGTTAGTGCTCTTAGTTGTCACATTGCATTCATTTCTTTGCTATGAAATACTAAACAAGTTTCAGAAGTCAATAGGGAATGGCGCCAGGGAGGAAGGGAAGTTGAAGCATCTCTAGAGAGACCTGAAGATGCAGGAAAGCAGTCAGAAAGCGTACCTTGGTCATGCATCCCTCCTAAATCGCTACCTGAACTTAAAAATACCAGCCTTAGAAGCGGTTGCTCTCACAAGAGGATAATGTGTGTTGACTTTGCTAGTTAAAGAAATCCTTACTCCTTATCACTCGCCAATCTGTGTCTGGGCAGTGTTTTTACCACTTCAGGTTTTAGCAAAGGTAGGCATTTGGTTCAGAGAGTAGAGATGGAAGCTAGCTACATTCTGTAACTCACAGAACTTAAGGCAACTCTTAGTTTCCCTTAAAGATTTTTGTTTGGTGTTTAAATCTGACTTTAAGTGTTGGGCATGTCAAAGACTGCAGCTGGACTTGTAAGCACTCAGCAGCGCTGAAAACTGGATTGTGGCTTTCTGCGTGTTTGGCTGGAAGAAGGCACCTCCATACTCTTTTTAAGAGAGTTTTCTCTGGCCTGGCAGTCAGTAGCAGTAACTGAATCACTTTATTTTGCTGTCTGTTTTGGTTTGGTTTTTTTCCTCTTTTCTGGAAGTTACTGAAAAAGGCTGATTGCTGGGTAGTTCGGTGCTGATGTTTAACAAAACTTGCAGGATGTTTCAGTGAGAAGTCACCTCAGACATCTCAGCCAGATGAAGTGGAAGGACTCTTCTGGAAATGTTTGACGAGTATTTGCAGGGAATAGGGAATAACGCTGTCAGTGTTGATCTGCTAGGGAGAACATCTGTGTGCAATGCTTTATTCAAAGCAGATGCAAGCAGAGGGGGGAAGGGGTGTTGTTTAACCCTTGGTTTCAAGCCAGCATTTCCCCCCTCAGCTGCTCTAATTTGGCTGCATTTTCTGACACTTAAAATGCTGATGCCTTCTTTCTCTTTCCCTTTTGTAAAGATCATCCTTGGTGGGGAGGTCTACTTCCAGAAGGTTTTGTTAGCCAACTTTTAATGTGATTTTTTTGAAATACGAGGAGTGTGTTTTGTCTTGTATCTGAGCATTTGACATTGAAGATAAATATGATAAAAATTGTGTGTGTTCCCTTGAGAGAACGTGCTGTTTAGTGCCGCTGTACAGATGAGGAACTGGAATACAGGGATGCTCTGCCAAAGCAAAGAACTGAACCCAGGTTTTTCTACATCTTATGTCAGCGTTGTAATGTTTAGACAACTTTCTTAGGTGGATGCAAGCTAGACTTCCATTAATGCATGGTTAAGTGTGAGTATTTAGGGGAAAGGTAGTGACTGTTGATTTATTTATTACTTTTTTAGCTATCCCAGGTGTTTGTTTCAGCATTTGTTTCAGTTGTCTGATTCAAGCTGAATGAATATTTGAAAGAAAGGGGTTGTCCTCTCAGCAGCCTGGAGGAACCCCTGCTGATACAACCACTGTTCAGGCAGTGTGGGGTACCCAGCACACTCTGGTAACAAGCACCTAAAGTGTGAGCATAAGCTGAGGTTTGCTTTGAATGAGACCCTAAGTGACAGGTGAAATGCAGGCGAAGAACTGAAGATGTATTACAGTTTCATAAAGTATAGGAGTGTGTGTGCTGTCATCCATTTGCCTTTCTGTGCCCCACTGGACAGCAAGAGGGTATAGCCCTTTATAAAGCTGTAGACAGCCTGTATTAGCTGTCTCAAATTTAGATGCTAGACTGTGGGTCGTAGTAGCTCAGGGAAGTTGAGCGCCAAGCACACTGGGACACAGCTGTTGTCCTGAAGCATGTAGTAGTCTTGGCAGAGGCAAGGTGATGTGCTTGGAGAAAGGAGAGGTGGCAGGATGGAAGGCAGTGTTACAACTATGCTTCTACAATTTGACTTCTATTTTAAGAGATGTGACAGAGTTTAGATGCATATTTTGTTTGCTGTCATGTTATGCTTTTATGTCAGATGTCTGATATGTCTTAAGGCACTAAAAACCCTGGCTCATCTAAAGAAAACAAATGGGTTTTTTTGTCTGAGCGATTCTGTATTTGTCTGTGATGCTCATAGGTTGAAAACATCCTGCTGCACGATCGTGGCCACTATGTCCTGTGTGACTTTGGAAGTGCTACTAACAAATTCCAGAACCCTCAAACAGAAGGGGTGAATGCAGTAGAGGAGGAGATCAAAAAGTAAGTGTGCTTTTGCTTTTCAACTCAGACCTAGTTTGTATTTGAAGGGTAATTTTTTTGTTGTACTAGGACCAAGTTTTACTCAGGCCTGTTGCAGCAGATTGAATGCTGATGCATAGAAGTGTCTGCCGCAGGTAAATAAGCGCCTGGGGGAAGGTGAAACAATAAATTGAGCTTGATGTAATTGCTTTGGACCTGAAAGACTGAGTGTACTAATGCAGAGAAGTTGCCCACCTTGACGAGGTAGTGACATGCTGAGTTATGTATGGGGTCAGCCTGTCCCTGTCCCTCGTTTGTCTTGGCTGCTTTGAACTGCAGTACAGCAGATGATAAAATCCCTGTCCTGCATGAGCCACTCGTCAAAAATCCTTGCAGTGAGTAAGGGAATAGTGTGGCCTAAGTCCTCAGCTCTTCATAGAAACTTTAAGGACCTTGAGGGGTTTAATGGCCCCTTCTTCTTGATGCTTTTGCAAAGAGAACTTAGCTGGCAGTTCAGTAGGACCTAGATCAGAAATGGAGCAGACTCCGGGTCCTTGGTCTAACTTTAGTTTTAACAACATCACTGCTGCAAGCTTTCCAGTTCTGTTAATACAATGTTTTGGCTAGAAAGCAGCATGTTAGGAATGTGTGCCCAGTTTTTGCTAGGGTTCAGTTACACCTGCATGGATTTCCTAGGTTGGTTTGGCTGAAGTTCTAGAGCACTCCTAGTCTGGCGTTGCAGTCCCTTTGGAATGCCCCATTTGTACACTTATTAACAAGCCTACAAAAACTTTGCCTTTAGCAGTGGTTTCTTGTGCTCAAGGTAAATAGCGTGCAAGGTACCACAGCAGAAATTGTAGACCTACTGATAGGAAATCTTATCATAAGAATCTCTTGAACTGTGGAGCAGTTTGCAGCTTTTCTATTTGTAGTGATTTGTTAAAATGAGGCAGATTTTAGGTGTAGTTTGAGATACAAAATAACCTTTCCCTTGTTTGCAATGACTCTGAGCAGGAGTCCTGGTATGGAAGCCTGCTTATTAGGAGCCACGCATCCGGCTGCGGTCTGTGTAATACAGTTGGCCAAAGCTCCAGCAGTGAGGACGCTTGACTACTGACCATGTTAATACTCTGAATCCTTGAATATTTCTTTTGTACTTCTTAAAACGACTGTACTGTTTTGTGAGCAAATTTCTTGCTTTAGAAAGGATCTTGGTTACTGCTTTGGTTTCTGTTGGGTATGGGTGCTATTATCAAAATAGGGCTGTTTGCCGTGGTTGGCGTTTTATTGTTAGATGTGTGTAGCAAATGCTGTCGTTAAAAGGTTTTCCAATGGATTATCTTCTTTAGTATCCCTTTCCCTAAAATGAATAGGGAAAGAGTGAGTTTTGAATGATATGGAAATGTGACAGTGAAAATGGAGCTGATGTCCAGTTTGAACTCACTGAGAGACCTTTCTGCTACAGGTACACTACGTTATCCTACAGAGCACCAGAAATGGTTAACCTGTATAGTGGCAAACTTATTACTACAAAAGCAGACATATGGGTATGTATAAAAACCGCTTAACATCATGCAACCAGACTGCAGCTTGCTTTGATTACCATAATGACAGAGTAACTTTCTGACTGGAGCTAACCTAGCTTCCTTGAGAGGCTGGACAGGTTCTGAAAAAAAGAGTTCCTCTGCTTGACGTTTCTGATGAGTTACTGCTGAGCAGGGTGGCTTGTGGATAGAACATGGATGTTTCTTTGCATGCTACCTCCAATGTGGTTTTAATTTAGAGATGTATGCAATTACAGAGTTGAACAGCACAAACCTGATTTTGTACCTTAGGAGTTAAAACGGAAAATTAAGAGTATTGTGACTTCTTGTGCCTAGGTTGGGTTGCGAGCATGTGAAATCGAAGTCACGGGTCAGAATTTCGTAGAAAACAGAGAGGACAGACGTTCCCCCAGGAGCAATAGTATGCTTATCCTGGATGGTATAACACAGGTCTGAGTTGTCAAACCTGGCCAAACACGAAGCTTTTGCACTGCAGTTTCTAATGACCAGTGCAGTCCTGCTGTGCTTTTCATGTTGAGAGCAAAATGCAACTGGTGTAATTCATTACTGGCTAACCTGATCGAGGATAGAAGGATTTCTTTTAGTTGAGACAGACATGAGGAAAGTTGGTGCCATGTGTAGTGGCAATTCAGCAAATGGGATGTGTTTAACGTGCGAATTCAGCACACGTTTGTATGGTTTCTAAAGCCCTGAGCTAGGAAGTAACAAGGCAGAAGCACTATAAGGAGAGTTCTGATGTATCCTCAATAGCTCTGCATCTGCATATACAAGAGGGAAAATTGCTGGCGTGATAATCTGATGGGAAGAGTCCTCTGTCCTCTCTGTGAGCTCAGCTCAGAGTCAGGAATGCAGCAGCTCCTGTGGGGTTCTTGCTCTGATGAGTGCAACGGGAGGTTTGTAGAACCAGGCCCTGTACCAGTGCCAAGTCACTCGCCTTGGTGTTCGAGACCTGCAGAGGGAAGGTCACAGCTGTAACAGCGTTAAAAGATTGTCAGGGCCTCAAAGGCAGCCAGAGGAGAACCTAGGATTTGCACTCCTTCCTGTGATAATGTGGAAGGGTGGAGACCCAAAGGCTTGAATGACTCTCTTCTTCCTGGCATGGAAGGAATTCAGTTCTAGTGACCCGCTGAGCATTTCCAAGCGAGTGTGAGGTGGTGTGCACGGTGGGGTCTCAACTTTGAGGCCTGTTGCAGCACTTGTCCCACTTGTAACCTCCCTTTTCTTAAATCTCATCGAGGTTATTTTAAACTAGAGTGCAGTTGAATTGTGAAATCCTATGACAAAAGATATAAGCTGATGATGAGTTGCTTAGGATTAGGAAATGTTTCCTCCTCTCCCCTCTGCGATGGTGGGAGTGTTTCATAATTAGCCCTTTGTGCAACACTTATATTTTCTTTTGAAATAGGTGGTGGTTCTTGTCAAAAGTAGCACAGAAATAGATGGAAGGGTGATATAGCCTAGCAGCCTGCAGACTTATCTGTCTCTCTCCCTGGTACATATTTACAATGATTGAAAAGTTGTTTGAACTCAAGCTTGGAAACGGTCTGGATTTTTCTTTGTCAGAATTAATGTATTTAGGATGATGGTTACCATTTATTTTTGCTATTACTTTGCTTTTTCCTCCCAGTATTTGGCAGAAACAGGCTTTGCCTGTTCAATGACATGAAGGGTTACGCTATGTGTAGTGGTATGTGGAGCTGTGGGATGTGTGTGTCGATGGTACTCACACGTTTCCCCAGATTACAGTATCTCAGCCTAGCGAGGGAGAGCTCTTCATGTGTTTATCTTCGCTTACAGCTATGCTGGTTTTCAAGTTGGTGACAGGGATGTTAAAATGTAGGCCTGACATCANTGATGGTACTCGCACGTTTCCCCAGATTACAGTATCTCAGCCTGGCGAGGTAGAGCTCTTCATGTGTTTATCTTCGCTTACAGCTATGCTGGTTTTCAAGTTGGTGACAGGGATGTTNCGATGGTACTCACACGTTTCCCCAGATTACAGTATCTCAGCCTAGCGAGGGAGAGCTCTTCATGTGTTTATCTTCGCTTACAGCTATGCTGGTTTTCAAGTTGGTGACAGGGATGTTAAAATGTAGGCCTGACGTCATGCCGGACCCCTTTGGTAGAACAAGCTAGAGCACTTTCCCTGTTATCTACAGTGGTATTTGAATTGTACCATTCCCTGCTTTGCCTCGTTTGTTTAAAGCCTTTGCTGTGTTCTCTCTCCTTAGGCCCTCGGCTGTTTACTGTACAAGCTGTGTTACTTCACCTTGCCNCCTGACATCATGCCGGACCCCTTTGGTAGAACAAGCTAGAGCACTTTCCCTGTTATCTACAGTGGTATTTGAATTGTACCATTCCCTGCTTTGCCTCGTTTGTTTAAAGCCTTTGCTGTGTTCTCTCTCCTTAGGCCCTCGGCTGTTTACTGTACAAGCTGTGTTACTTCACCTTGCCATTTGGGGAGAGTCAGGTGGCAATCTGTGATGGCAATTTCACCATTCCAGATAATTCTCGGCACTCGCAAGACATGCACTGCCTCATCCGTGAGTGTCTCTGACAGTGGCATAATCTACTTCTGTGGAACTATAAAAATAGCAGAGGTGTTTTGTTCCTATATTCCCTGCTCCGACAGTAAAATAGTTGGTGTTTCTCTTCTCTTAAGAGACTTGCTTGCACACAGAGGTGGATAAAGTGATCTTTTAGTAGCTTAGGAGATCACTCTTTGAAAGACAGTTATGACAAAGAGATTCCTATTTGGCTAGGCTGTAGTGAGCTCTGTGGAAAGGCAGGAAAACAGACAACCATTTGGTTTGAGTCCCACAGAAACTTGCACAATAAGCCTATTTATGCAGAAATGTATTTCTCCAGTAATAAATCTGTTTGGATAAGGAACTGAAAAGAACCGTAGTGACTTAGACTAGTGATAAGAATTCATCTTCTGTGAATTGAGGAACAGGACTGAAATGATTTATAAATAACCCACTGACTAGAGTGAATGTGTAATTAAGGGTACAATGCACTACTCTTGGCAAAGCTGGGGCAGCTCTCTTGTTTTCAGCGCAGCTTTTTTTTTTTAATTTTTTTTTTTCCTAGCCACAATCTTGACTAACACACAGTTGGATGTGTTTGCAGAGCAGCCTGATATTTTCTCTGCTTATGCTAAGGCAGTGGTATATGAGGCTGGCCTGTCTTCCTGCCCCACAGACACCCTGGGGTTGGATCACGTTCTCTTCCTGTGGGTTCACTTGGAAATGCAGAAGTCGAAACTAATGCTATTCCCTGACCAGGCAGGCTGCGTTTCCCCCCCTTGCCCAAGAGCCTTCGATAGCAGCTACAGATTGTTCACGGCTGTATTGGAAAATGTCTCCTAGTCCATCCTGACTGTCTGCATTGCCCTCTTCTCTCTGACCCTGATGATCAGCTCAGCCCCACTGACGACTAGCTGGATGCTTTGAAAGAGGCAGGGCATCCCGTTAATGTCTGGTTACACCGAACATAGCTCTGCCGCAAATGGCTCCTGTGAATCTGTCTTCTGTTGCTCTGATATTAGCGCCTCTGTCTTTTAAAGGGTATATGCTTGAGCCAGACCCTGATAAGAGACCTGATATTTATCAAGTCTCCTACTTTGCATTCAAATTGGCAAAGAAGGAATGCCCAGTCCAGAACGTCCAGGTGAGTGGCAAAGGAGTGGACTGATGTGGGGCTTTGTGGGAGGAGACTGGGGGCGGCGATTGCTGAATATTGAGCATTCTGCTGTATTCTGTCGGTTCTTCCCCAGTTCTGTAATTAGGAGGCTGTCTCTTTTTTTTGGTGGTAGCAATGCTGTTTGGTTTTTGGGTTTTGATGTGGGGTTTTTTTTTCAGGGCGGGGACAGGAATCAGGGTTTTGTTTCTTATGTTGTTTATTTCTGTTTGTCCCTGACCTACCTCCTCACCCAGTTACCAGTGTGAGGCCAACCAAGAGATCTTGTGCATGCGAACATGGAAAACTAGGCCGTGCTTGTGAAGCCGATTTGATTTCCAGGCACATTCATTGTAGCATGTGTAATTTTGTGCTGCAGTTGGTTTTAAACGTAGCAGTTTTGTCTACTGTCTGGCTGGGGCTACGTCAGACCTTACATAACTATCTGCCCCTTCTTAGCATATCGTTATAGACTTCAATTGAAAAATAGAGTTGACAAGTATTTTCTTACGGTGTTACGGACATGACATTTTATTTTGTGGTTTCCAGGCAAGAAGAAGCTTCCCCTCCTCCCCAGGTTTAGGTGATTATTTATGGTCTTTGTGAATAAGGTGTGGTTTTGGTACTATTGTGCCTGTAATTTTTTTCATAGCAGTATTAATAAGTATTGCTGGTATTGTCCCCAGATTGTCTTTTAAAAATACCCAGGTTGTCCTATGAAGCTTTGTGTTCATATCCGACATGTCGTAAATGGTCAGAAAGCTGAACTGTATTTTTCCAGTGTAGACTCTCCCAAGCTACTGTCTCCTCATGACATTAACATGGAGCGGTTTGTCCTGTGTCCAGCATGAGGAGTAATTGCTTTGGGGATCCCCCAGTCACCTTGTTTCATTGCGATGCTTTTGCAAATTATTTCTGACTCTGTTTTCTGCCCTCAAAATACAAAATTCGGTGGTTTTGGGATCTGCAGAACTCTCCAATCCCCGCTAAACTTCCAGACCCGATTAAAGCAAGTGAAGCTGCTGCAAAGAAGAGTCAACCAAAGGCCAGGTAACCACATCTGCATTATGCTCAGCCCTCTTCTCTTTTGATTGCTTGTTGCTTTTCTGCTGTTTATTAGGAAAGATGCTTGGTCTATTTAGCTTGCTTCCTTGTGGGCTTACACTTACATGTGGAGACAAACACTGCGGACCTGAGGCTTGTGCTTCCACAAATAACCATAGGTCTGAAAGGCAGAAAATGCAGATATTGGGGTAAAATTTTCTGCATGGGGGGGATGGGGCTTGGGTGATACTCAGCATGACTCAACAGCTAGGCTTTTTGTACTGAAGATATTGCTTGACAGCAGCACTTGAAGTTCATGCACTGAGATGAATCTACTGTGTCATCCATCCGGAGGCTGTACCCAGAGTACCTGAGAGCAAAGTCAGGAGAAAGACTGCAGCTGGCTTGCAGTGGGCCTGGAATTGGCCCAAAGAACGCGAGTCTGCTGGGAAACCACATTGGGGGCTATTGCTGTTTGAGTTTGACCCTCAGCAGATAATAACCTGACCGAGTAATTACTGTATGAAATTGCTGTGATTTCTGCATGAGTCCTGTAATTTCTTTTGGGGGGGGGGAACGTGAAAGCCCGAGCAGTCTCCATTGGAAGAGCCCAATTAGTGGGGAAACCACTGTCTTGCTGTGATTTTTCTCCTCTCCTGCTGCTGCTTGCTCTGCTTATGATACTGTAATGGACACTTGTAAATTCTGTTGGACAGAACTTGTACCTTATTTTACTGCAACGTGAGCCGTACAGCAATGGGCACTCCGAAACCTGCAGTTTTCTTCAGGCTCTAAAGTAGGGCATCTCTCCTCTTGTCTGTCCGTCCCAGGAGTCTGCTTTGTTTGTTTTTATAATTGAGTGCAGTTACCCTCACATTAGTGGAACAACTTGATATCTAACAAGCAGATGTAGCCACAGAAGGGCAGGATGGTGTCTGACTTCTTAGCTCTGCTGCTGTGCGTTTTTGGAGCTCGGTAAATATGAAGCAGAAATCAGAAGAGGTCCAATGACCTGATTCTGGGGTAGATGTACTAAAGTTAAGGTGCTTCTGAAGATGGCCAGTTAGACAGCTCTGCCCAAAGGTACCTGCTGCTCTTAAGCTAATTTGTCGTGTCCTTCATCTGCTCATACAGAACTCTAAGTGGATTTAAACAATATATTGTAGCAAACATTTGAATGAGTTAAGTGATTTTTGACAAGTTCCAGCTGTCCAATGGGAGAAGATGCCACAATTGGCAAAGAAGTCAAAATGATCATAGAATCATAGAATGGCGGTGGATTAATTGTTGTGAATGCATCTGTTAAGTTTTACCGTGCTTGCAGTTTCCTGGAAGGAGTAGACGTGTGTGTCTGGATGCCCACAAGTGTGTTGTCTTTATCAGTCACATACTGCTAAAGTATGGATGAGTTTTTTAAACCCCTACTGTGTGGTGCATGGACCAGCTATCAGGCCAACAAAGACTGTGCTCTTACTGCTCTTACTTTTATTCCTTATCTTATTTTGTAGGCTGACAGATCCCATCCCTACGACAGAAACTTCCATAGCACCCCGCCAGAGACCTAAAGCAGGACAGACACAACCTAACCCTGGAATTTTACCCATTCAGCCAGCCTTGACGCCTAGGAAGAGACCCACGGCTCAAGCAGCCATTCAGCCACAAGGTGACAAATGTTCTCTGTGTGGTGCCTCCCGACAACTGCGTACCGCAAGGCTGTGGGGCCCATTGATCTCACAAATGTCTTCCGCTCCCCCCAGTTGCAGGACCTGCTGCCCTGGGCAGTGGTCAGCCTTCGCTCCCTGCAAGCATCCCCCAGCAAAAAGCAGCACCTCAACAGACTCCAGCGCAGCCACAAGCCAAGCAGGCGCCAGCTCCGCAGCAGGCCTCGCAGGCACAGCCCCAGGTCCCTTCTACTCAGCCACAAGCCACACCTCAGCATCAACAGCAGCTTTTCTTGAAGCAGCAGCTTCTGCAGCAGCAGCAGCAGGCTGCATATTACCAGCAGCAGCAGCAAATGATGCAAGCTCAGCAGGTAGGTGTGCACGGCCATGTTTGTTTGCATGCTTCCTGTGCTAGAGGCCTGCAAGGCCGTGTCTTTGCATTTCTGTCAAGCCCTCTCCTTTTGGGGGGAATAGGTGCAGGTTTTAGGCATTTTTCCAATGTGTCTCCAGTTCTCTAGCAAGATTTTTTGCTATGCGAGGCTGGCATTTTTAACTGTCAATGTGGAAGGCCTTGAGATAGTTTTGCCACGTACAAACATTAAGCAAGCAGTGCTGGTTAAGATGTTACAGCTCCAAATGTTTTGGAGTCTTGAGGTCAGTGCTCAACTGATGAGCAGAGGGGTACAATTTCTCTTCTGCTGTCTTTGTGGTAGTACAAGAAGCCTGGCATGCCTTTTTAATGGTAAGATTCAGGTCTGGTTTTGTGGTAGACTGCAGTGATAAGGAGGCCTGTGAACACATGTGTTAGATGGGATATGTCTAGATGACAGACTTGTGTCTTAACTGAGATGTTTATAGCAGCACAGATCTCTGCTAAAGCATATTTATCAGTGGACGCAAAGGGCCAGTGAATCTTCCTATGCCAGGGAAAGGGTTAGAATTTATAAAAATGGAGACAAGACAGACTGTGCGTTGGGAGCCCTGTACAGGCAGGTGTAACACGGAACGGATCCAACGTTAGACCAGAAGGCTGTTTTCACTGCTCCTTTGCAGACGGTCTCCAAGCCGTCGCAGCCTGTTACTGCTTTGCCATTTACAGTGGCTGTAACCATTCCCATGGCTGGCCCCAAGTTCTGGTGCTGGTACCCAGTTCCAGGCTGTGCAACAAGCGCATCAACAACTGGTTGTTTCCCAGTTCCCAGTTATGCAGCAAGGAGCGCCAGCACAGCAGCAGCTGATGCAGAACTATTACCAGCAGCAACAGCAGCAGCAGATGATTGCCCAGCAGGCAGCAATGCAGCAGAAGACAGCAGTAGCAGCAGTTCAGCAAAAGCAACAAGCCCCGGTGCCACCACAGCCACAGGCCCAGCAAAATGCAGCCCAGGCAGCACAGCCGCAGGAGCAAGTGGTAAGAGCCTTGCGGGAAGGAGCGGGGCAGAGGGATTTGGAGTACGGGCACATGGTCTCCTGCCAGCTCTGATACGGCAGGAACACCCCAGCAGGATGGCTGGCTTCTCAGACCCGCAGAGCCCAGGTAATCGGTGCTCTAGGGCCTGCTGGCCCCTACTGCGTTGTTATCGAGTTATAAGCACTAACCTTGCTGCCTCAGAGACACGTGCAATTGTTTGGATTGCTCTTTCCAGCGGGATGCTGGACTCTGGAGTTGTGCTCTTGGTCCATAGACAGTAGCTGATGAGTAGAAAGCAGATGAGAAGGTGTAAGTAGCTGCTTAATGCAACTTCTCTTTATCCCTCCCCTGTCATGCTGCCTTAGAAGACATGATAAGCTCTTTAAAAAATGATTTGTACTTAATGCATCAGGGTGGGCAACAGGCAACAGAACTACTTTATGTTGCTGCTTGTTTGAAAACTTCTGTCTGCTGTTCAGGGCTCTGATGCAGACGAAGGTGCAAGCAGCTTTCCTGGTTGGTTCTGGCATTGGGATAACTTTTTTTCTTTAATGAATACTACGGAAAGGAGACTTTTCAAAGCACCGTGTCTAAAATTAAATAAATAAATAATCTACTTCACTAATCACCTGAACACGCGTCCAAAATAAATGCTCTTTACTTAATGGAAAATGTGGCTGCCTGCAACAGGGGAAACAGCCAGCTGTTGGCAGCGTTAAAGGCAGGGGAGCTGTGCCAGAGGGCAGGACCCCCGTTGCCAAAGTGTCTCTGAAGTACCTGTGGGAAGAAGCTGTGCCTTTTGCTTTCACTCCTGTGCGATCCCATCCGCTCTTGCTTGGGTTTTGGGAGTGCAAAGGGATGTCCCTAACTCCAGTTGCGTGTTGGAAAGAAAGCATGTGCAGGTGCCAGGCAAGAGGAAGCTGCCCGCTGTCTTGCTGTACCAGGCTGCACATGTGCAAAGCAACAGTATCTGCTAACAAACTGAGTCAGGTTCATACTGTTTGAGTGCAAACTAAGGGTCAGTTTGTGCTGGCTTGTTTCAGAGTTGCAAGTCGTTCAGGACCTAATTCACCTCTCCAGCGTGCTTCCTTTGAAGTGACATCGGGAATTAATTTGACTAATAAACTCCATAAACAAGTGACCTGAGCAATGCTAGGGAAGCATTGTTTGCTTTACTCTCTGATGTGTCTCAAGGCTCTGTCATACTCACCCTCTTTGCTTTTTTATTAATTTTCAGCACTAAGCTGGTTGCTAGGGTTGGTGACAAGCTTGGAGCTGTTGCGTTCCTGGTCTTGTTACTGTTTTGTTGAAAGACCTGGGGCGAGTCAGTTTTTGAAACTGGTGGGAGATTTCAGTACATGCAGACAGGTTTTGGATGAGGCCCATTGTTACCCTGTTCTCCCTGTTCAGGAGAAATGCTTGAAACGTAGTATTGAAGTGTATCTCTGGAGAGCTTTGCTGTGATTCACTAGCACAAAACCAGTCTTAATTTTATTAAATCGGCTGGATTGAAAATTAGCCTTATCCCCTGGAAGGCTGATCAGAATGGATGCATCTGGACACTTTTTCACTCCTGCAGCAGTCAGGAGGGGAAAAGCAGTGGTCAGCTGGTTGAAAAAATGATAGTGAGACATGGTCTCTGCAGAGCAGCGTCTCTGAGCACAAGATACCAAGCCAGGACCTGTCAAAACCTTTTCATGTTGCGAGACTTCAGCTTAATAAGCTCTTCATTTATTTCTGTGGAGATTTTGGCACTGCCATTTTATTTCTCAGCACCAAACGTACTGTTCTGCAGTGACCTATATAGCAAGATGTAAGGTGGGTGCATCAGAAGCAGTCAGGTCAGCTTGCTTCTCAGCCGCAGCGAATTAGTCTGACTGAAAACACCGGATGAAAAGCAAGACAGCTAACCACTTGTTTGCCTTGCCTCACTGTAGTTAAGCACCACGCTGGGGATGTAACTCTTTTCTCATCACCATCTTAGCTGAAGGAGTTGGAAAGACCTGTCTTCCTTGGTTGAAAATGGCCTGGGATGATACAGGGCGGGCAACAGGGAGCTAGTGCCCAGGCAGTGGAGGGGACATGCACAGCTTTCTGCTCTTTGCATCCTGGTTTTCCTGCTTTAAATCCAACCATGATCTCACTGACAGACAGATTTTGAAAAATCTCTGCTTGTGCATTTGTACTAATCCTGAAATACTACAGATCAGCAAATTCCCCCGTTTGTTTTTTCCCCTGCAGACTATCCCCAATCCACGACTTGAAGGCCGAATCCTCCAGCATATAGCCATTTATTCATCGTGGCTGTTGCTCACGAACAAGGACATACCATTTTGCTTTCTCTCCTAGATGCAGACACAAATGAGGCAACAGCAAAAACCTCAAACTACGCCTCCTACAGCAGTGCAAGGGCAGAAGCTGGGCTCTCTCACCCCTCCATCCTCCCCCAAGACTCAGCGTGCAGGACACAGGAGGATTCTGAGTGACGTGACCCACAGTGCGGTTTTTGGGGTTCCAGCCAGCAAGTCTACCCAGCTCCTGCAGGCGGCTGCTGCTGAAGCCAGTCTCAACAAGTCCAAGTAGGTGGCTGCTCACTTGGTGTCAAAGGGTATAGAGGGAGGGGGTAGATGAGGCTCTTCAGAGATTTCTGAGGCAAAGCTCTGGGATGAAGGTAGGCAGCAAACTCTGGTCTAAATGAGTCTTTGCCTTCCCAAGACCACAGGTTAGGGCTTGGCAGAAAGAACCTGAAAAAATTCCCCAAGGACAGAAGTCCTCCTGGGTGCTTCTGTGCTCCCCAAAAGTAAAGCAGACAGGGCCTTCCTCTGGATTACAAGAAATAGTGTTGTTTCAGCTGTTCCACCAGCAGCCCTGGTGCATGCTTCACGCTTGCAGCTTAGCATCAGCGCTTTCTTAGGAGTACTTCTGAGCTCACTTGGCTGCAGTGGCTGCAGACAGGAAGCCTCCACGTGGGTGTTGCAGAAAACTGTTTCAAATGGGATGCCTGTGATGTTTTAATCCCTGACACCAGGATGCTCAACTAGATTATGAGCAGATAAGGCTAACTGGTCCCAGCTTTCTGGGCACGCAAGCACAATAACTTGTGCTGAGTCTTTTAAATAGGGAGTAATTATAATGCAGTAGTTTGGGCTGGCTCATAGTGCTGGCCAGAGGATTTCAGGTGGCTTACTAATGACTGTTGTTTGGTTGGGATGATCACATCCAGATCTGCTTCCACCACACCCTCGGGTTCCCCAAGGACTTCACAGCAGAATGTCTATAACCCTCCTGATGTCTCCACGTGGAATCCATTTGATGATGATAATTTCTCCAAACTCACAGCTGAGGAGCTGCTGAACAAGGACTTTGCAAAGCTAGGTGACGGTAGGTTCATGGAGATGGTTTAATGCCAGCCTGCTATCAAAATGGAAGATGGCATGGAACGATGATGCTTTTGGTCAGATGCTGCTGGGGTGCTCCCATATTACCATGGTCCTCTGTGCCTGTAAGAGCTAAATCCTTATAATCTTCCCTTCTCAGTCCCTGTCATCTTTGAGCAATTGCAATTAAATGAGCGTGATCCTCAAAGGGAGGGGTACTAACTGCTTTTAAAGTGGTCTTGGTTGTAGAAGCTACAGTTTAAACTCTTGCTTCATCTGCAAGTTATGATTTGCAGGAAGGGGCTTAAGTCCCATACTGAAATAGTGTCCTCAAAAATCTAGGTAAGCAACCTACCTTTAGAGTGGAAGTTTTGCCCCTAAATCTGTGTCTGGCATTTCAGGGAAAGCTCCGGAAAAGATGGGCAATTCCACAGAGAACTTGATTCCAGGTTTCCAGCCGCCTTCATCTGCAACCCAGACAGATGCATTTAGTGGCTCTTCCTTCACTGCTGGATCAGGTGGGTTTGTGAATACATCCTACAGGGCAGTGCCCTGGACAGGCAGTTGACTACAGAAAATGCCCTGATGAAAAATGGCAGGTTTTTGTCATAGCCCTTTTGAAAGCAAGGCAAAACTGGTATAAATGGAGCTGGGCCTTCCTTGGCCCTGAGAAGTGTAGGATAAGGTTGGCACTTCGGTAAAGTAGGGAAGGTAGGAATGGCACATGTACTTGTCACAGTTGGGTAGCAGAGGTGAGGCTTTTGGTGAGGGAAGAAACCAAGTGAGCCCCTTAAATTCACAACCAAGCTTCTTAACATGTTGAAGTTCCATGCAACACTTAATTAGAGGTAAAATATGTAGTGTGCAATAAGGGAATTGTCAGACATGCTGGTGGATATTACTTGCCTGCAGTTGTTTGGCTGTATGAAGGAGGAGAGGAGCAGGGGTAATAATGTCTCTGCCGCAGAACGAGGAGAAAAGCAGAGACAGGAGTGAGCAGGGAAAATCCTCAGAGGAGAGCTCAGTTAGCCTCATAGTTGACGTGTTGAATGTTTTGCAGTGGCTGTGCTATCTGGGTCCAGAGGCCAGGAGTCCTTGGCTGGTCTGAGGAGCTTTTGTGCAGAGGCCTCTGCGTGTGTGACCTTGTCTGGTGTCTCATTTGGTACTTGGGTACCAAGGTTTTGCATTGAGCAGCCCCTTCGATGCTGAAAAAACATGGAGTGCTGCTGCTTGTTTCTAGTTCTTCAGCATCCCTTCTCACTGAACGCAGCAGAGACCTGCCAAACACAGTATTGGAAAACTGCTTCCAAGAGCCCTAAATGCAAGTCATCCTCTCCCCATCTTGTGCAGCCGTTGTTGCCGGTGACAAATGCAACTGTTTGATGCTTCCCCATGGAAGCTCACCAGCCCTTGGTGAGAGGAGTCCTGGGAGGAGATTGAAGAATGCTTTGTGGGGCAAGAAGTGACAAATCCATTTACGCTTATTTCTATTTATGAAAAGCGATTTAAGGGAGCTTGTAATTGAGCTTGGCATTGTTGGCTCTTACCTGAGAATTAAGGAGTTGAAGCCCGTGACGTGAGAGTGCTCTAGGGGGTTGCTGTTCGAATTTGTCCGGCTGTTCAGTGCCCTGTGAACAGTTGATGATGTTCCGTCAGCCTTTGTGGAGTGATGTTGAGTAGCAGCAGCAGCTCCAGATTTAGCTGTAATGTACCTTCTGCAAAGCCTGAGAAGCATCTGCATGTTCTGGACTTTCTGGATGTTCTAGCGTTTTCAGTTCTTTTAGTAGTTGTCTTTAAAGTGTGCCCCTTGACTCTCCTGTCCTGCGGTTTGGCATAGGAAGGTGTCTTGGAAACTCTCTAGGTTCTGGCACTGGGCCGGGCTACTTCTAGCTCTTTTTTTTTCCTCTCCTCATAGATATGGGCCTGTCTAAGCCTGTCTGATGCAAGATGCTGTATCTTGTATTTCAAGAGGCCCAACATGGGGGCTGGCCTGCTGTGTGTCCTTTGCTAAGGCATTTCACCTTTTGTGCCATTGTAAAGTGAGATAATAGTACTACCCTTTTGAGGCATGTTTGAGATCTGTGGGTTAAAATGTGTTCATGCTAGGTGGTAATAGCTTTTTTTCTTTTCACTAGCAACATAACTTGTGGTGAGTGTGCACGTGTGTGTTCTCGTCAGGCTGTAGCTTGGACTCTGCAATATTGAGCTGTGCCTTCTCTTTTTCACTCTGCCTTTTCTCTTCCTGGTTACCAGCTGAAAAAACGAAAGACATACTGAATTTGGACACTAGCCCTTCTCTTCTGACTGTGCCTGATCCTTTCATTCCTCTCCCATTATCCGACACGCCAGGTAATTGGAACTGAGTTCATGGAGGGGAGGGAGACTTGTCGTTTGGTTTGTGCTCTTAATTTTCCAGTTCTATTTATAGGCACACCTGAAATCCTGGTCCTCAGTCAGTGGTGCTGGGCACTGATGAGCTCTGCTGAACTCCATGGTAGTAATGATGTGTAGTGCTTTCCACTGTTGAGTATCTATGTGGTGGCAGGAGTGGTGCTGAGCACGAGAGCCCTTAGTTTTCATGGCAGGCCCTAGGGTTATCGTATTGTTTCTAATGCCAGCAACGTCAGTGTCTTTAAAGGTTCAGCATTCAAAACTGAAAATAATCACTGGGTAATTACCTGTTCTGACCTAAGCCGTTTTCAAATTGGTCTCCAACTTTGAAATTGTAGTTTTTATTGTTGTTAATCTTCCTTTCCCCTAAGAGTCAGTGTTTCTTTGGCTTCCAAGGTCGATTGCAAATGCGTGCTTCGCGTGAAGCACAAGTTAACGTGTAACCTTTTCTGATTTGGCAAAATTGTCTAGTGCAGTTGGTAGCTATTTCCATTTCCTTTGCAGTACTTTTCGAAAGTCTTCCCTGTGTGCACATTTCTGACTGCAGCAGCCAGCACTTTTTAGCACAAGATTATGTAAGTGCTTAGGAGCTTATTTGCAAATCAGTGGGATTTGGAATATGCGGGAATGTTTTTATCTTGGAGTTTCTCTAAGCCTTCTGGTGAATGCGTGCGACAGGTGCCTCCTTGTCAGCTAGCCCCAGAGGACAAGTGCTTGTTGCACCTCTCGCCCTTGTCCTCATCTCAACCTGTGGATTATTGGTGGTTTGACAGTAGAGGACCCAAGCTGCAAAACGATGTGCTTGTAAAGATGGTATCTCTCTGTGGAAAGTTAAGCAATTCAGGACAGAAAAAAGTCTATTTTTTTTCCGTAGCTGTGTGGAACTTGCTTCCTTCTGGTTGATGCTCAAGGAGCATGAGAAATGTGTTTTGATTCAAAAGGGATTTTACTCATAAATGCTGCAGTCTGAGAAAAGAAGCAGAACTTACAGGCTTTTTCCCCAATGCGAGTGCTTGCCACAAGCTGACCTGCCCAGCTGTAGTATGAAGAGAACCTGCAGAAGGCAAATGACTCTGTTTTTCTTCCCTGCCCCCTCCGAATGCTATTGGAAGTGTTGGTTTTCCTGACTTGAAGTCTGTCAGCCCAGACTGCTGTTTAATTCTCTGCTAGTGTGCTCAATGCATACAGCTGCATACCAAGATGATTGTTTTTCCTTGTTGCCTGTTGCATTTTGGTATAGCACAGCCACAGGAAGCAGCAGTCACAGCCTTAGCTGAGGGAGCTCTGAAATTCTTGATAGTAATAAGCAGAGCAGCAGTTGTCTGCAGTTTTTGTGGTGCCAGGTTGCTCGTACCACAGATCTGTCCCTGACCGGTTGTGCATCTTTGCAGGCAGGTGCTAAACCTTCTTTTGCTAATCTCTGCCTGCATGTGTCTGGTCCTGTTGAGTTTAGTGGATCTTTTTCCATGGGAGCAAAGTGGTGGGCAAGGGCGTGCAGAAGATCTGGCTTTGTCGGCTTCCTGCAGGTTCCTGCAAAGACAGGTCTGATTTATTTTTATTTTTTTAACAAAAAAAAAATCGAGGCCAGGAGCTCATGAATGTTTTCAAGGACCAGAGCTACAGACTTATCCTTAGCTTTAAAAACCAAGACGCACTGCCTGTGCTTGTAAACTCAACAGAAAAGATAAAACTCGTGGATTTGGACTCAGGTTTTCAGTGTGCATGTCTGTCATGCAGAACAGTCGTCTCTGTCCTTCTGTGTCTGCATTACGTGTGCAAAACATGCCCACAGCAAGCAGAGAGGTCTTGGACACCAGGCATGTGTTGACTTGCTTGTGAAAGGCATTGTTTAGGTGTGCCCCTGGGGCCAGCGGAGCTGGGACTGACTTTAGTCTCTTAGTATATCAGCATCTCTAGTTGCACATCTCCAGGCTGCCTTAGCTTTGTGCAGAAGCAGCTGAAGTTCTTTGGATGCTTGCTAAATATTTGCTTTCTGTTTGGAATATTTTCATTTCTGAGAAAACCCTGATAGCGAATCCTGATCCTTTGAAAACATTTTATGTCTTGGCTTTTTATACACTGGAAGCGTGCATAGCCCTTTTCAGAAGTGAAAACGTGACCCTTTACCCCTTGGTTACAAGAGCAGTGTTGTTCAGGAAGGCTTTCAGTACAGGCGTAAGTGAGGCTTTTATTTGGTTTTTTGCCCTGTTTGTCGTACAGAGCCAGTTTTGTTGTCTGTCTGTGCTCTGAACTTGTGACAGCTGAGGGTCTGGCTGAGAGCACAGCTTCTTTTTTTGCTTAAGCCACGAACTTGCTCCCTTTGCTGGCACCTGACGGTGCAGGTGGCACCGCTTAAATGTTGTCCAGAGACATCCTTGGGCTTTCCCACCTTTCCTCTGTATGCTGGAAAGGACAGATGAGTTTTTCTATGACAGATTCCTGAGAAGGAAGGAAATGATGCTTAACACATGACGAATAGCCATAGGGAGCATCCCTAGACAGCCTAAATATGTTCAAATGGAGGAGCGTGCTGCCGCGGAGCTACAGCCAACAGATGTGGCTTTAAGTATGACTGCTGGCTTGTGGGTTTAGCGAGATAACGCTTTTGGTTCTGTGCAATCAGTTAAATGTGTATGGCGGAGACAAACCTTGGACAGCAGCTTCTAGCAGACTATCCTGTTGGTGTGGATCACGGCGCTGGAGATGCATAATATCTTAGAGAAGGTTGCTTTTCATTTATCGTGGGTAACGAGCTTCTCGGCAAGTGCTTCTAGTGAAGAGGTAACACAGCACACTATAGAAGGCAGAAGTACCAGCTCTGGACAACAGTCAAGTGATTTTCAGTATATTCCTCCTTCTTCAATGCATAATGGCTGCAATTCTTAATGGCATTGTAACTAGTAAGAGGAGCTGGCAAGAGGGATGTACAAATATGGCAAAACATCTGTTAAAATCAGGAAGAATTAGATATTCATGCTGAAAACATTTTTTTCCTTGTGCACATGTAGGAAAGTGAGCTAAGTTCTTCTTAAGCTTATTGCAGGCTTCACTGCTGATTAATCATAATGGAGTACTTGATCGGAATGGTGATTCTTCTGTACGTGTGTCTACTTCATGTCTATGAGTATGAATTTGCTTGTATGAGCATGGGAGGCTAAATTTTGCACAGGGTGTTCTGGAGACCTGAAATTAAACTGAGTTGTGAAGCTTCAAGACAGGTGCTTCCCTTTGTCATTGATGCTTCACTCCGTGAATAGTCCCGAGTCCAGGGTTTTTACGCCTGTTATGTACTGTGTTTTGACTTAATTTCTATTGGCATTAATGGACTTTGGACTCAATTCTGAAAACCTGCTTTGCAGAAGTATTTAATGAGAGGTTTGACCCAGAGCACGTGAATACTTCTGCTTCAGCCCGTGTCCCGTATTAACAGCTGAAATTGAAATGCTTAAGTGCTGTCTTGACATAGTTTCTTCAGTCAGGAAGAGTGACCTTAGTGTCAGGAAAGGTTTTAGATATATCCTCTTGGCTCTAGAAACATCTGCTCACATAGACAAGTTTTTGAGTAAGGGAAGAGTGGACCCAGTGAAATCTCCTCTGAGATACTGCCAAAAATATTCCTTTCCAATTGTTTGAGGGTTGCTTTGTGTGGCGTGGGAGGCGGGTGTCTCCTCCTTGCTCTGGTTCCTGGTAAATCTTCTCCCAGGTACCTTGTGCTGTCAGCAGTCCTGGTGTATTCTCTC
Source organism: Steatornis caripensis (assembly GCA_013398225.1). Taxonomy (NCBI): domain Eukaryota; kingdom Metazoa; phylum Chordata; class Aves; order Caprimulgiformes; family Steatornithidae; genus Steatornis; species Steatornis caripensis. The sequence goes on from VZSC01013068.1 coordinate 69,678, forward strand.
CTCTCTGCAGAAGAGGAGAGAGATGAGGTGGTGGGTGTGAGTCCTTGGCAGCAGAGCAAGCAAGGGGAAGTTGTTGAGCAGCAGCACTGAGGTGTGAGAGCTGAGAAGGAGAAGCTCAGCTCTGCTCAGTTACTGGATGGAGGACGAACTCCCCCGTGCTGCGGATTGCGTCGTGCTGATTCATGTGTGGGCTGAGTCCGTGTGCGTGCAGGGTGGCGGTGCTGGTGGCCTCTGCATCAGTACAGAGTACAATACTGTCTTTGCACTGTGAGTCAATCTCTTTTACCCCCTTTCACAAGAGAATGGATCATTCTTTGTGAATTTACACGACCATTTACTCCCTGTGATAATTCAGCATCTTAGCTGTAGCTGAGGGACAAATGCGTCTTTAGTGTAGTTATTTGTTTGAAGAACAGCAACACCAAGCGGCCTCTGCGACATTGTCGTGCCCATAGCAGAAGGTGAGATAAGAGAAATTCCACGTCTGGCACAGCTGAGTAAACATGCAGGCATAGCTGGGGAAGGAAACACAGGCCAAGCAAGCATGCCTGTGCCACCTGGGCACACGCTGCATTCTTATCTTTAATGAAAAGGTAAACAGCATTGCTTATTAAAGAGTCTTTATCATGTTGGAGTTCTCTGAAGCTTTTATGTAGCATTTAAAGGATTGGTTTTGCCTTTTTATTTCCTTCAAATACTCATGGACTTGGGTGTTTTTACCTTAGCCCGAGAGGATGCTTATCAGGGCTAAGGAAGTAGATATCTGGAGGTAGTTAAAAGACGTGTAGATGTGATGCTCAGGGACACGATCTAGTGGTAGACTTGGCAGTGCTGGGTTAATGCTTGGACTCGGCAATCTTAAGGTCTTTTCCAACCAAAATGATTCTACGATCTTGCAGTGCAATTTCAAAATGCAGTATGTCCACACCCTTGCTCTGTTTCTAGAGCTAGCTGTCAAAAATGTGTGGCCCTGATAACCATTCCTCTCAAAACATAATTGGCTTCAAAACCAGGAGTTTTAAGCAAAACTGGGTTTTTCTCATTGTGTTCTAATGTGTGGCCTTCAGCAACTGGGTTTCCAAGCTGTCTGCAGGCTGCTAAAGCAGCGTTGCGAGCTGGAGGTGAGTTTTAGGTTATTGCAACATTTGAACAACTGGAAATGGAAATATCAACTAAATGTTGAGATCAGATTACTGAAGCTGGCAGTTCCTAGCACCCAGGAACACGAGCTAGGACTCCAACCATTGGTGTCCTTATCAAAACACACGAGTTCAGCTACTTCAACAGGGCCGCTATGACTGATGTAGGAGGGCTCTTTTATTTTTTGGCACAAAGTACTTGATTAAATGTTTTTAATCAGCGTAACTCTCTCTACCTCAGGCCCATAAATTCTGAGAAGATAACTGTATGCCCACCTATGTCAGGGTGTTTGTAACATCTGGAAAAGAAAAACTGTATTTCTAATGAGAACTTATATTTGTAGCAAGGTGACACACTGGGATGAAGTAATTACAGACGTGCACCAGCACATATTGATGTTCAGTAATGATTTGAGTTTACATCTTGAGTTGGGAAAATGCAAAAGGAGAACTACCTATGTGGTAACTTGATTAAGTAATTGGTGTATTTTTAGCTGAGAGTGCAACATGGTGGTTTGATCTGGAGCAACAAAGCCAATGGACCACTGGAATCCCAACTAAATGAGTGTAAATAGTATCTCGTGTTGTTTCTGTCTGGGTTCTGAGTTTGAACTGAAGGGATATTATTTGACAAATATTTGAGATCCTGAAAGTTAAGCTACAGTTGTTTGATTTTTGATCTCTTAAGGAGCCCCTGTTAAGTGTTGTCATCCTATTCTCTGTGGTGTTTACAAAGTCATATGCTTGTGTATTTAAAGCATGCCGGTCGCTGGATTTTTTTCCTTCTCCTTCTATTTGTGGTCTAGAAGGAACAATTCCATTTGGCAGAAACTCCATTAGGAAAATTAAAGTCTAGTGCTTTCCCTTGATAAGTCAAAGTCCTCTGCTGAATAATGTGCAGGGCTTCCTTTAGTTTTTAATACTTGATAAATCAATAGGCAGAAATCTTCCTGAATGACTAATCTATACCTGCCTTGGTAATTTGCCCTCCCACTCGCAGCACAGTTGACTTGGCAGGATTTTTACAACTTGTCTTTCTTTCTCAGTTGGCATCCGAAGAAAAGAACTCTGCTGTGTGCTCTATTGAATTGTCTTTCTTTTTGCTATTCCTCCGCAGTACACGAGTGAGTAACGCTCTTACTGTGTGCGGTGCCTGGCTGGTGGACTTCTTTGGCTTTGAGATGTTGCATCTTGATTGTTCAGTGTGTTACCAATGTATGACAGGTTTTTTTACTCCCGGTTCCCTTTTTAACTTGCAAGTTTCTCAGGAATCTTTATTCTTTCTAATTGCCTGCTCTAACCAAAACCCCACTTGCCTCCCCCGTCTCTTGATTTATATTTTTTCATAACTCTGGTCTTTCTTAAAATGCTTTCTGCATATACTTTGTTGCTTAACGGGTATATCGCTAAGTATAAATGCGGCATGCCAACTTACAGTCTTTGGCAGTGGTGGTGTTGCAGATGCAAAGTCTGTGTAAATTGACTAATTGTAAATCTCAAAAATCAGACTCCTGCAGGTGCTGGAAAAGAAGAGATCTGAAGAAAAAAGTCCAAATTTTCTCACTGAATTGTCCAAAGCTGTGCGCCTCAGCCTACATGTGGGGTTTATCTTGCTTTCTTGTCTCATGATATAAATCCATAGTTAATTCTGTTGGTGCTAAGTGGCATTACTTCCTCCTTATGTTGGTGCAAATCAGAGGGAGGGCGCTTGCTTTCGTTCCTGGAGGAAGTGATTGGTTTTCCAGTCTCTGAAGCTACCAACATCTGCCGTTTGGGGATGCTGCTGAGAGCTGTTAGCCGTAGGCTCTTGCTTTGCTTTTTCTGCAACGTGTTTTGCTTACTCTGGTTACAATCAGTAATTTCTTACTGTGAGGAACTGGGAACTCGGGAAGAAAGTGGAAGATTCGTCTAAAGGCTGCAGTATGTGGCTGGGCTTTAGGTCTGGAAAGGGTTGGTAGGGCACTTCTTAATGCCGCCTGCATGCTTTTAAGCTTAGGCACCTTCTTAAGACTTGCTCGTGAATCTTGCTTACTCAGTCGGCATCCTTACTAGCTGATGCAAAGCCATAGCAAACTTGCTGCCATCCTGTCAGGACTGAAAACAGGCAAAGTAGAAAACCCAACAGAAAATGAAATACCAAAGGTCAGATTGGATTTGATGCAGAAGGACCTTGATACCATAAAATCCTGAATTTATCTGCATGGTGATTGATAAAGGATGTGTTTTGTCCTGTCACGCTCCGGTCTGAGCTCCATACGTGCACAAAATTAGTCACAATGGGCCCTGAAACTACAGCGTAGAAGTTGTTCTTGTTTGTCTGCTTATTTCTTGTTACNAAGGACCTTGATACCATAAAATCCTGAATTTATCTGCATGGTGATTGATAAAGGATGTGTTTTGTCCTGTCACGCTCCGGTCTGAGCTCCATACGTGCACAAAATTAGTCACAATGGGCCCTGAAACTACAGCGTAGAAGTTGTTCTTGTTTGTCTGCTTATTTCTTGTTACGTTGGCTGGTTTTGCTGCATAACTGATCATCTTTGCCGTCATGACCACTTCTAAAATGTAGCTTGGGATTGTGTGTCCACATGCCCGGAGAGTCACGAGAAACTGGCACTGTAGCAGCAAAATGTTTCTCTTGCTTTTCCTGCAGTAGAAGATCTTTGCTAAGAGGATGGCAGATGGGAGAGGGTGTTCTAGAGAAGTCCATACCGGAGGCTGTAGCCTACATCTTTCTGCAAATGGCAGATACGTGCTGCGTGCAGTTTGCTTTATTGGTGGAGTCTGTTCTGTAGTTGATGATCACTTCATATACGTGTGACTTGGACCTGTTGTGTTTGTACAGAGAATAGAAACAACACTGGTTATCCCCGTTTTTCCTATTCTTGCACTGGTGTTACTTCATACTCATTCGAATTGCTTAGCGCTGCTGACTTCTCACCATCTCAACCGTGACTTCACTTGCAGGTGAAACAGCTTTTCTCTTGGATATTAAAACTCAACTTCTGCTAGGGAATTCCTTTGGTAGCAGGACCCAAAATTCAGTTCAGTATCATGAGGGAGCCTGTTTTTCCCTTCTAGGTCTGCATATAGTTAAACTGCAGCTGCCTAATGTTCACGCACAGGGAGACAGCCTAGTGTGCTGAAGGTACCGTCCTTGAGTTACTGCTTTGGTCGTTGGAGCTATGGTGAAGCAGAGGCTTAAGAGCATTTGCCACTGCAAAGGCACGTAGTGTTCTTGGACTTGAATGTCTGGTGTGAATTCAGAAAAACTTCCTTTAGCACGCAGGTGTGTTTTTAATAAGCACGTTGTGCTAAGGAGACCAAACCTAACTCTCGCAGAGAAGCTATTCCTGCTCACTAATGCAGAACCTTGGATTTCGCTGGGCCTTCACTAATTTTTCCTTTGCTCCTAACTGAATGTGAATTCCCCCACCACTTAAAGCCACTGCTGTTCCTTTACTTTATCTCATTCCTACAGGTTAGTACAAGATGCAACACAAAACAGAAACCAGGGAAATGAACTGCTAGGCCTCAAAATAGACTGAGGCATCTGATTTTTTTTTTGTTGCTTCTGGTATCTCCCATTCATCCTGACACGTTCTTGTTTTTGTTGAACTTCTCAGCCTCACTCAAAGGAGATAAAGTTCCTCTTAATCATGCCCTAAGTGATGCAATGGCTGCCGTAACAGCGTTGACAAATCAGCACCAACAATGAAGGAAACAAGGAGGTCTTGGAAGACAAGTAACAAAATAAGACAAAGCACCGCTGACAGTCTAAAGCTTGGCGTAAAACCAGTTGAGTCCAGGGAGCAGGAGGGAAAACTAACAAAAAGGGAGAAGAACACTGTGTTTGTTCTCGTAACTTCTGGGTGTTTAAAAAGTGTGGCTGAGCTCAATAGGCAACTTTGTAGTACCTGACCAAGAAGCAGTTCCATTGTGTTAAATGGAAAGTCTGCAGTAACAAAAGAGGAGGAAACTGCTTGGAAAGGTCCGGTTGAAGGAGGGAGACTTCAGGGAGCAAGACACTTGGAAACAGGATCATAAAAGGAATGATTACTGTATATATGGGTTGGAATGTACAGGTTCATGCAAGTGCCTTGAGAAGAGCTGGGCATTGGCAGACAGGCCTTCTGTAAGCGTCTGCTTTGAGAGGAGTATCTGAGGCCTGAATCTCTAATCCGTGAAGGTATTCACAATGTGTTTACATGTCACTTCATAGCTTACAAACTTCATCTCAAAGTAGGAGCCAAGACCAATCTGAAACTGCCCAACTCTGAGACAATCCATAATTTCTCCCACAATTGTGTCTTGTGCCTTGCTACCTGGATTAATTGATTTAAAATGCTGTTTAAGTCAGCTGTGCTCTGGGTGGGTACCTGTTACCTTACTGCCTCCCTTCCAGGAAAAGGAATTGAGCGTGTTCCCTGCCATCTTGTCCCCAAGTCTCTCTCCTGTGTTGTTTTCCCAACATGCTATAATCATCCTTCTTAGCCCCCTTCTGATAGCGTCAACACCTCTTTCTGTTGCTGAGCCGCTGCTCCCAGCCTCTCTGCTCATCCAAGGAAAAAGCCCCTCTTTGTGCAGCTGAGAAGCCAAGAGTCCTCTGCAGTTGGTGGGCATTTTCTTTGGCAAATCTGACCTTTAAAACTGACTGCTCCTCATAGAGATGGAAGCATTTCCAGTACATTCAGCACTGCTGTTCCCACCCGGTTTTCCCGTTCAGTTGACCTTCTTCAGGCCTTTAGTGGTGTAACAGCTGCCTCTTGGGTCGCTTTTTGGGTTTCCTTCCTCTCCTGGTTGCTTTAATGTGTTGGCTTGTGAAGTTTTTCATGGGGAGTAGAATTTGTCCTGCTTTGAATAAGTAGTTCCAAAGCCACTAGGCTATTTTATTATTTATATAGGACAATAAAAAAGGTCGATATTATTACCATGTATGCAACAGTGCAACTTAAGCTTTTCTGTGGCTTTCTCAGCGTAGTAAGTCTTTCATACAGCAGTATTCCAGAGACTGTGCTTTTGTGCGGTTGTAAGCATGTTTTCTTTGGATAATAAATAACAACATCAGCCTTTGAATTCAAAACCTAAATTAGAGGTGTAAATTCTGTGAAGGTATAGCTGTGGCAGGGCCACAGCTCGTTCTAATGTGGGATTATAAATGCAGTCATCGCAGTGAGTGGAAATGGCCACATTTGTCCGTGTGGAGCAAACTTTATCAGTGCTGTTCTACTGAAGGTGATTCCTTCTACAAAATCCTGAAAATGTTGATCATCTTGTTCTGTGAAGAAACCCTGGCAAAAGCCAAATAATTAAGTTCATTATTGAAAACCTAGTTAGCATGATTGCAAAATCACTCATCCACTAGATTAATAATTGAGACTAAATTTTTGTCCGGGCTACCTAAATTTATTTGTGTGAAGGGTAATGGGAACCACAGGAGTTGTACTGCTTAGAATGACATACTTGATTTGAAACCTGATAGTTGAAATAATTAATTGGTAACTAGACAGCTGTTTAACCCAAGGGCAAGTTCTGATGTCTGACAGTGTATTGTCTCCGTGTTTTCTGGTTTTGCTAAAGCTCTTTAGGGCTGTAGGTATTCAGTTCTTGAGCAAATTAATAGGCATTGTATACCCAGCTCTAGCATCTTGGGCTTCTGATCCCCTGTTCCGTTCCTTCTCACTATCCAACGACCAAGACAGACCTCTCCAGCATAGGAGAGCGAGGGGGGGGGGAAAATTGCAGGTTTTCTTTCTTCTCCCTCCCCACCCCGCCCCAGTTAGATTTTCAGTGGGTCGTGTTAAGCTTTTGTGCTTTGGGTAGGAGTGACAGGACTGCATGCTATTTTACAGTGACTGCGTAGGGAGAGCAGCACACAGTGGGTGAGGATGTCCTCAGCTGTCTTAAATGACCGTGGCCAGCTGGTGCACAGCTGCCCTCCAATGCCTCGAAGTGATGGTGTTACTTGCACACAAAATGGTGCAGATGCTCTTCTGAGGCTGACACACTGGACTATGAGCCACTGAATTGAGCACCTGATTAATGTTGTCTTTTCTTGTTTTTTGCTTTTTTTTTTGCTTTTTTTCTCTGTTGCCTGCCTTCCTCCTTTTCCCACTTAACCCAGAAAAACTGATTGAGGGACTCAAATCTCCTGAGACTGCGCTTCTGCTCCCTGATATCCTGCCTCTCGCTGACCCCTTCGGTAGCACGTCAGACGCTGTGAATGGTAAAAATAAACTCAGGGCACCTCTTCCCTTCTGTCTTACATGGCATGTCTTGTCCTGCATGATAACTCCGCGTGTTTACCCCCACACTGGGCACTCAAAACAGCTGCAGATGTTGGTGAAACATGACAGGAAGTTGTGGATTATGCTGAGACAGATGTGCCTCTTCCTCGTGAGACTGTTCGGAGGAACAGCGAAGACTTGGTATTTGCATTTAAAATCTATGCTTACTGATTTGGCACAATAACATGGCATGGTTGTGCCTTGTGTGTTCTTCTGGTCATGGTAGAAGGAAGCTAGTGGTTGACTGAAGGAGAAGAGGCAAAAAAAAATCCCTTCAGCCTCTATGTCTCTCCAGCCCTCAGCAGGACGAGGACAGCATCACCTTTGACCTGGGGCATATGCTGATAATAAGCATGCTAGGCTGTGATGAGCCCAGATGCAACAGGCTCCAGGCAGTATAAAGGTTTCAGATTGTTGCAGAATCGTATTTTCACCTACTTGCAAAATGTACTAAAGACTAATAATTGCAGGCTGCCGTTAGTTGTAATCAGCTGCTTTTGTGGTTTTGGGTCCCAGCCAGGGTCCGCTGGCTAGCAGGTTACAACGTTGTAGCTTTGAATAGAAAGGTAGGAAATGAGTCATCGTACTATTAAGGCTTTCTTTTTCTCCCTTTTGCAATTTTTGGCCTTGTCTGAATACTCTTAAGTAACAATCCTGCAAATCAGACACACACACTGCTATGCAAACAAAAATATTCACTAACCTCTCTTAGGTTGACCAGTTAGACTATTTCTAGACCACATAATGGACATCAACATTAGACGATACTGGGGACTGGTGTTTTCAATAAGACAGTGAGTTCCAAAACTTTATCACCTCTTTGTGCTGGGCACTCAAAATGAAAAAAATAAAATAAAATCCCATGTTTTGGCTGTTTACCGGCTTAATTGGGAATATGCTAAGGGCTCCACAGTAGGTATTTTAATGATCTGTTATTTATAATGCAAGGGGACTCCTTAAAGGTCAGTGGCTTTCTTTTGCTGAAAAGGATCTTGCAAAAGCTTGCAGTTATTTGCCCAGCCCCAGGCCTTCTGCTTTGCCACAGGACAGGCATTATTAACGTCCCATTGCACCCTCTGGATATTTCAGATTGGGCTTGCACAAATTAAAATAAATAAATTTTTAAAAAAAATTACAAAACTCAAACCCAACAAACACTAACGTGTTAAGGTCTTCCCTCGTGATTAAATTAACGTTGGTCTAACTTCAGCCTCTTGTTGCTCCCAGCATAGCTGACATGTTTTAAAGGGCCACTAGAGTGTTCAGACAACTGCCGCCTTAGTTCCTACTTATGCTGTGTTTTGCAAACTAACCTCTGGCTTCTTCTCTTCTCTGCTGTTGTGCACATTTGGAAAGGAAAACCTGACGTAGCTGTTGAGAGTCTCATACCGGGCCTCGAGGCTCCGTTGCCCCAACGCCTTGTGTCACAGACCGAGTCGATTGCCTCCAACAGAACAGGTTGGTGAGGCAGGAGGGCGTTGGGGAGTCAGGGATGCATCGTACTGCTGTGGGCTGTGTAAATCAGAAAGCGCTGTCTGCTTGAACATGGGCTTCTCTGCTGCTTTTCCTAACAGTGTAAACTGGGCTTGCTTATGTGTCTTGTAAGTGGGTGCTGTGTAATTCCTTGAGGGTTCTCCTTGTGAGGAACGGTACAGTCTTCCTTCAGCCCACTGCTACAGATCTGTAGGAGCCAGAGCGTTGCTGCGATGAAGTCCTTTTGAAATCAGGAGCAGTCACTGATTCTTGTCTGCTCTGTTGGGGCGTGGTAGTAAGCAATTCATGCCCCTTCTTACTGAGAAGGCCTTGATCTGGCCACTTCTGCAGCAGATGGACTTGTCGTCTTTGCAGAGGTCTCTTGTGAAATAGCCAGCGCACTTAGTTTTGCCAGAGAGTCCCTGCAGCTCTCTTTCTCTCCCCAAGCCTAGTGTGTCCCTCTCCTTACTTTACTTGTGTGGGATTTTGTTGTTGTGTACTCACCTTTAGAGGCAGTTAGCCCCAGAGCACGTGTTGTGTTGCGAATCCCTCTGCCCTCACAGCAGAGCAGTAAGAAATGTTTTCCATCACAGAAAATGGTAGCTTTTGTGCTGGCTTTGCATCAATGATGTGTTTGTACAGTAAGCGGACGGGAACGGGAATGTGAGAACATGAGCTTAACAGTGTTTGTGTCCTGTTTAATGCTACCACGCGGCCTTTGGATGTTAACCTGGATTCAGACTCTCTCACTGGGGAAGACTCTCTGCTTGACTGTTCTCTGCTTTCTAACCCTGCTGCTGACCTCTTGGATGAGTTTGCTCCCGTAGCTTTCGCAGCTCAACCTCACAAAGGTAAACTGTCCCTCTGTCTCTAACACCTAATCAGTCCTGGGATGCACTCTCTAGCTATTGTGAAGTGAAACTGATACTGGTTCGCAGAAGCAGATGCTCCGATCTGTGTTGGGGGGGGGGGGGG
>VZSC01013068.1:85802-100009 GCA_013398225.1 Steatornis caripensis
GGGGGGGGGGGGGGGGGGAAGAAAAAAAAGAAACAAAACAGGTTGTTAAAGCCACAGAAATGACCCTGAGTGGAATATAACAAGGTTTTGAACCAAATACGTGTGGGTATGGCTGTGACTAGCGTTTTGTGACCATTTTTGGATGAAAAGGGCATTGTGGCAGCAGCGGATGTATCTTCTGTGACTTCTTTTCTGTGTTTGGAAAAAAAGAAAATCCCCCCAGCGTACTGTAAATTGTGTATGAAACAAATTGTCCTAAGGTTGTTTGTCTATTTTTAATCCTGGTTTTAGTCAAGCATCTGGTATCTGTTCTGGGTTCCCGGTTTTCTCTTGTAACTGCATATAGTGCAAACCAGTTAAGTATGGAACCATTTGTTTCAGTAGACAAAGATTACCGTGGACTTTATTCCACTCCTCAGTCTTTGTGGAACAAGCATGCACTTGGTTCGGATGAGTTGAAGTAAGTGCTGCTACAACTTGATGGGGTTTACCTTTTCTTTTTCCCTTCACATGCTTAGTTTGTTAACTAGCTGGATACGCTAAACTTGTTTTCATTGGCTTATGGTCACAAAGTCTGGAATTTCTTTTCTATCTTGTATTTGAAAGCTCTTTCTGAACAGAAGGACTCTTCCTCTGTAGTGGGATAATTAATAGCTTACTGCTAACCTTGTGTATGTGTATGTAGCTGTATTAGTAAAAGTGCAGTTTCCCATGTGTGAAAGTATGAACGACTGACATACGTATGTACTGACCTCTCGCTAAGAAGGAAAGAAATCAAAGTTCGTGAGTTCCTACTCCGGTCTCTCCGCTATTCACCCACCCCAACACTTAGTCTAACAAATTCTGTAAATAGAACTACCATCAATTGTGTCTGCTCTACATTACTCTTCTTTTAAAACCTACACTTAATAATAAAAGTATTGCTTAAGTGTGTTGTATCATTACATGTGTATACTGCACTTCCCAAGAGAAGCTTTACATGAGAACTATGGAAATGACCTTAGTAAAATTGTGGATAGAACTTTATTATTTTTTTGTTTTATATTCCTAAAGCACAGGCAAGCTGGACTGGAAAACATGAAGACGCTATAGATAGAAAGTTATTGTATAGTCAGATACTGAGATTATATGAAAAGAGAATGGATTTTAAAAAGTAACCATCTACTGTATATTAGAAACAAAGATTTCTGTGAATTAAAGTACTTTTAAAGAATGTTTAAGATTTTAAATCTAATGGCACTTGTTCAAGGGTTCTGGAAAAAATTATAAATGCACTGGGTTGTTAATAATGCTATTAAATAAGCAGATGTGAATGTTTATTTTATTGCTTTTTCAAGGAGCTGTTCATGGATCTGGGAGGGAAACACTATACAATGGAAGCGTACATTTTAGAGATGTCTGTTATCTAGGTCTCCGTCAGAAAATACTCACCACTTATTTGCAAAATGAATGGAAAATGCAAGAGAGATTAAATGAGCGAACGTTTGGGATTAGTTTTAAGATCTCCAAAAAAGACCTCTGTCCTACAGGTGTTAGGTTAGTGTTGGCATGCTGCTCCGAAGTTGAGGAGTTTGTATGAAAGCTGCTGCTGTGAAGGAACAAATTGAACTTTCATCTGGTGTCTGCGTGGGGGAAGTCTGGTACCCGGCACTCCTGAAATGGCGTAAGAATGATTCTCTCTCATAGCTGCGGTTGGAGCCTTCTTTGAAGCCATAGGAGATGTTTCTGTCCCCTTTTAAGGGTCGTAGGGTCAGGTGTTGTGAAGTAAGAGAGTACAAACTGCCAGTCAGCACAATCACAGCAGTGATTCTCCTCCCTGCCTGGCATGTGCTGCTCGTTCCCATCGGGATGCCAGAGGAGCTGGAGCTTGTAGCGGTGTTTTTGCCATTAACTATTTTGATGGATCCTCCTGATAGGATACTACACACGAGCCACAGTATGGAGCAATTTCCTTTCAAGTCAAGGTTGTGCTTTGGATGCAAGAACAAACTCTGGTTTTGGGGTGGCAAGATGCTCAGAGGAATGGCTGCAACTTAGCTGTTGGCCCTCACTTACTTTGAGGGGGCTTGGGCTTTGAACTGTCCCTGCCTTTGGAAATCTCCCCAGTTAATCTTTTAATGGGGTAGGCACAGCTGTCATGCTCACAAGGCAGAGATCAGCACATTTGCATTGTACCTGACGATATCCATGGTGGTGGGAGCAGAAGGTGCTGCTGCTTCCTGAATTCTGGCTGCCCAGGCCTTCACAGGGTTCCCTGGGACTTGGCCAGGTACGAAGGGCTGGGCTGGGGCTGCAGGCACTGTGCAACGTGCTGGAGAAGGCTCAGATGGGTGTAAGAATCTTAGCACTGGTGGCCTTACGCCTGACCTCTGCATCCTCGAATGGCCCCTTTACCACAAGCGAATGGCAGCTTGAGTGGATCTCTGTGTAGAACAAAATGATTTTTAGAGGGGACTTCTTGTAAATGAGTGATGATGGCATTCATTCTGTACCCTGAAAGCTCACAGGCTCTTCCCTCCTGTGACTTTCCGAAACTACTTTATTTAAAAATTGATTAAAAAAACTTGTGATTACGATGAAAGTTCAGATGCGATTCAGACCAGCAGTGGGCACGGTCTGGGGTATCCAAGCAAACATAAACCGTGGAGCACGTGGGCCTTGGACTCCAGAAAAAGTCATCAAGCACATAGCGTGCTGCACTAGCCTCTGAAGTGTGTGCATGTCTCTATGGAGTAAGTTATTTTCTTTTTAGCCAATACATTTTCTAGTTCAGGAACTCTCATGGGAATCTGTCGGAGTTGGGGAGTAGCTGGCACGGATGCGGGGGAAGCGTGAATGTGATGTGGGGGAGTGCTCTGCTGAGTGAGGCTCATCGGTCATCTCGGTTACCAGTAATCGGGTGAGACAAGTTCCCGTGATTTCTCTTTGCTGAGGTGTGTGGGCACCACACGTGAAAACTGCATCACTCCAGCAGGAAACATAGGCTTGTGGGTGTGGGAAGGGGTTTTCTTCATATTTATTTTTTGTTCCTGTGTAGTCCCTTTCTGTAACTGAAAGAGGCTGTGCTCTGGGGAGAGCCGGGCCTACGCGCAGGAGCGCAGGCTCCACGCAAGGCATCAGCTCTCGTTGTTCCTTGGGAGGCCGGGTGGGCTGCAGGGCTGGGGTTGTTTTAAGGGCATCACTGACATGAGACTTGTGCTCCTGCCCTCCACAGGAGAGAGCTTAACCCATAGAAACCTGCCTAATGTTTTTCCCAGAGGGTCACAGACTGCATCTTAAAAATGATGGGCATATGTAATGCTGGGCTTGCGCACAGTGTGAATGAGGGGAAACGCAAGCGATGCCGCTAGTCTCCAGCTGGTCGGTCCTGTTGGGAAACTACTGGAGTAGGATGTGGGGGGTTAGTGCGTTTAACAGCTGCCCTGTCTCACTTTGCGTGGTGCAAGCAATGGTATGAGCGGGCCAAAACAAGAACGTTAAATTCCTCATCTTCTGGAACCCAAGAACCCTAGCTCTGCTCACACATCTGCCTCTGTGCAGTGGCTTTGGGCAGAAACACTTAGTTCTGCTGACCCTGGAATAAAACATACACAAGTGGTATACAGGAGTAGGGAGAAACCTTCCCTGTGAACTGAAGCTTCTGTAACGATTTTATGCTGTAAAGCTTGCAGCTGTTAGGAGCGTGCATGTGTTCAGACTAGAGCATTAACTGAAAACGTTAGGGATGCCTCCCCGTGAAGTAACGCACAGGTCGCGGGAGTCCGGAGGAGGAGGGAGCACGAGAGGCAGCTGCCCCTTGGCGGTGTCCGTCTTGGCAGAGGCAGGCGTTAGGAAATACTGCCTCTGCAAAAGAGGCATCTCGTTTTGCACCCGGGGTTTGTGGGCGCTTTGTGTGTTGATTCAAGCAAATCATCTGCCTGTGTCTTTTCAGGGCTCTTGCACAGTGTGCCCTTGGTGTTAATGGGAGCCGGGCCTCACAGAGAAGGGCCAGGGCTTCAAGCAAAAAGGCGCTGTCTTATTTTCACGAGATTTGTCTTCACCCTTATGCTGTTACAGGCTCATGTTGCGATCCTTTCTCTTCTTTACTGTAACACAGAGCAAAACTGCCATGCCTTTCCATGTGGAACAGTCCCTGGAGAGCTTCAGTCTTGCTGGTCTCTGATCTCAGGCCTGCCGAAGCATCTGTTGGCACTGGCAAACCTAAATTCTCCATATTCCTAAAAGCTATGCAGCGTATGCCTCTGAAATGCTCGTCTATAAAGCCTGTAGCTGTGGCTGCTTATGGGAGCTGCTTGTGGGACCTTGTCTCGTTAGCTCTAACCTGACCTTTCCACAAAGGGGTTTGGGTTGGTTTGGTTTGATTGCACATTTTGGTGTCTAAGCATAGCCCTTTTTTTAACATACGAGATTAACAACTGTGAGTGGAGATGCCTAAGCCACCGTCCAGTTAGCATGCACCCAGGTGTTAGCTAAAGTAAACTGCTGACATCATGTCTTCCTTGCTGTAGTGATGCTGCCACAGCTCCTCCTGGGACTGTCCCTTTGCTTTCTGCCACAGGAAACAAACTGAGGAACCCAAGAACACAGGAAGGAAAAGGGGCCTGAGATCAGTTTCTGTGGGCTGGTGTCTGGAAGCCAGGTCTTTCTCCTTCAGCATCAAAAAAATAGACCACGAGAGTAGAGGTGGTGCCTCCTCTCTTGTCAGTAAATCCCCAAACGTCTCAGGTAACCCACCGTGTTCTAGTAGCACTGTGCCTGTTTTTGTCGTTTTCAAGTTGTCGGGGCCCTTCCCTTCCTGCAGTATTGCCTAGCAGCTTTGAGTGAAAACAGCTCCTAACTGAAGGCTGGAATGAGTTCCTACCTAAGCACCGCTCCGCTTCGCGGAGTAATTAACAGCTCCTGTACTGGCCTTAGCAAGGGAGAAAACTGATTCCGAGCATTCGGTGCCCTTCTCACTTATGATGGGCAGAGAGAGCAAGAAAGTGTTGGAAAAAGTAATTTTTCTGAGAACAGAGCGTTCCGCCTGTCATACAGTGCCTGCGAGTTCAGAGGTGCATGCTGCTCCTGTCCTAAGCAAACAGGCTTACACCCTGTCAGCCCTTCTCTTGCTCTGTCCAAAGGGCCATCGCTTACGTGAACACGGGCGCCTACTAACACAAGTAACGCTTTAAAAAGAAAATCCTGATGGAATGACGTGTTTGCACTGTTCTTGTGAAAAGCGGGCCATTGGTTTGCACTGGCATGATGTTCACCGTGATAAATGCCTTTTTCCTTTCCTTGTTTTCCTGCACACTGTATTTCTATGAGGACTGGGTAATTCAGAGGCATTTACGTGATGCGGCAACCGGTCTTACTCTGCTTCAGCCTGTATCCTCAAAATCTCACAAAAACACCTGGTAAAGAACAGCCAGCCTCCTGGAGGACAGCAGTACCATAGATGTACTGGTCCCGTAATCCGAGATTAGCAATCTAAGGTTAAACCATTGCCGACACCACAGGCTTCAGGAAAGACAGATAGTATTTTTGTAAAGTAACTTATAAAATGTTCACATATCTACACTGTCTTTATTTAGCAGTGTAATGTATCTACGTGAATAGCTTCCCAATAAATACCAATTTTGATGCCAATTGAACGACTACTGTGTCTTTAATGGTGAGAAGCGACTGATAACGGGTTAACTCACTTAGGACTGTGGACTCGATCAAGAAACGGTGCGTGGTGCGCCGCGATGGGCATGCAAACGTGAAGCATTGACCTGGGCAGAGTTTGGATGCGATGACGCTGTTCTGTCACAGCAGGGTGGGTTGGTTAGTGCCTCGCTTGTCCGTTGCGCGGCGGATACCAAACAACCTCCTTACCCTCCTCGTCCTTCCTGCAATTCATACTGCTTAGTTCTCACGTGCCTTTTTCCTATCCTCTTGCTAACATGAGTCCAATGACATACTCCTAGCCCGCCAATAGTTCTTTTGAAGGTAAGATATCTTCTCTTCTGTCTGTGTGGGTCGTAAGGCAAAACCAACCCCATCTTGGGCTCTTGCAGGTGGAGGAAAGCAGAACAACAAGCCTCTCCCTGCACTCTTGTTACACGAACAGAGGCAAGCCAGGTCGTCACAGTAATGTTAGATACCTGATTCGATGTCACGGCATGGACTGTTGAATGTCATTTGTCTTGTAGTGGTTTAAAATAAAGCTGCTATAGTTACCAGGATCCATCAAAAGCTATAGGCTGACCTTCATTCTTTGAAATGCGTACACAATTTTAGCAGATCACAGGGCATCCCAGTGTATTTTACGTGCCCGAGTGTAATTCCATGTACCCGTGGGATGGCTCCCAGAAACAGAGGCTATGCCAAGCTGTAGATCTGCATGTAGGGTAGTCAGTAAGCAACAGTGCGGAATGAAGTGACAAAACCTGTCTGTTCGCTGGAGCTTCACTCCAGGCAGCAGTGTTATGAAGTGAAAACCTCTCTGATGGTGGTCGTCGTCATGGGTGGCAGAGAAAACCTTGTGGAACGGTGCTGAGAGGGTGCTGGGTGTGCCCATTTGTGTGTCCAAGCATCTTCCATCTCCTTCTGAAATCTGGGACTTGTGGTGTTGCCGCGCTGTGAGGCAGTGTCGAGTTGTGTGTCAGTTTGTGTGCCGTAAACGCCTTCCCCGGCATTTTTATTTTCTTTTATTTGCCCTCCCTCTCCTTCCCATTTTCCATGCGTGATGGTGGTTTAAATCTGAATGGCGTGATGTTTCTTGTGTAATAAGTACCCTTCATTCTCATTATGACTGAGGAGATGGAGCTTCTTCAGTAACACTCTTTCTTGCATTTTTAGGTCTGCAGAGGGATCCGGCCCTGTTCCCAGCTGTAGCTCTTGAAGTCTGTAAAGGACCTGCTGGCAGTGACGGGCTTGCTTTGTACAAGGGTCGGTCTGAGATACCGGAGGTGAAAACACAGCACAACTCAGAGTCAGACTACTTAACGAGAGATGGTCCTTCAAGCAACAGCTCCTTCTACAGCAGCGAAGGAGAGGGGACAGACCACGAAGGAGATATTCTGGATTGTAGCGGGTCCAGGCCTTTACTGATGGATTCGGAAGAGGAGGAAGAAACCTGCAAGCCGTGCACAGGGTTCCTGCGGTCTGCGCCCAGGGAAAGACATGGGGCCTCCAAAGAAGATCCCCACTCCCAGTCTTCCCAGACTAGAGCAGGGGAGACGCTGTTCCCTGCCTTCCAGTCGCACACTGGGGAGGTTTTTAACGAACCAGATGTTTTTGCCACGGCTCCTTTCCGAAGCTCGAGAAAAGTGCCTGATGAGGTGGATGTCTTTACCAAAGCTCCTTTTATCTCCAAGGGCAACGTGGCTCTTAGACATCCAGAAGAAGCAGATGTATTTCTGAGAGCCCCTTTCACTAAAAAGAAAAGCATGGAAGAGCCGACTTCCCATAGTACGCCTAAGGAACCGTTCACACCATCCCTCTTCCTAAGTCAAGGAGGCGATGTCCAACACAGAGTTAACCCGGTGTTTCCAAGCCTGGATTCGGCAATTCGTGGGTCCACAGCCTCAGCGGGATCTCCGTATCCCTCTGCTGGGTTTGCTCAGCCAAGCAACCTCCATCCCTCTTCCGTAAGAGCCGTGGAGACCCAGGAAAACATCGCTGCTAAAGGCGTGCTGCAAGAGCAGGGTGGTGTGCCCCTGGAGAGAAACCAGGGGGGACACGCGCTGCCCCAGGAAGCCGTGCTGGGCTCTGTGGTTAACAAGCCTTTCCGTCCGCAATCCTTGTCAAAATATTCCCGTCACTACAGTCCAGAAGATGGGCAGGGTCTCGAAGTCAAGCCTATAGCTGCTTACAAAGTGGTTTCTCAGACCAACAGACAGGCGATAGCAGGATCTGTCTCTCTTGCCCCTCTGTCTTCCAGGACTACAGAGCTGCCCGTCGGGGATCCTTTCGCTTCAGCACCCTTTCCTTCCAAAGCGGGAAAGCAAAAGCCTTAATCTGCTGTGAGCTGGGAGGTGTGCTTCCCGTAGGACCGCCTCTCACAGGACCTTGAACCTCGTAGTTGAAATGAATGACACAGCAATATATATATATATATATATAAAAAAATACTATTTTTTGGTCAGAACTCTATTTGCAGTGATATATAGTCAAACCATTTTAAGTTATGTTAGTTAGTCTGGATGCCTGGCTCTCAGGACCTTCATAACCTTTTCAGTTGCTTCTTCCGTTCCTCCTCTCACTGTCTTCCTCCCCGTTCATTTCTTAGATGCTTTTCCAAACCAGTAGTATCCTGTATTTTCTGGTCCTAGCTGGGGAAATGCATTACAAGATGAAAGAAAAGGTTTATTAATTACAGAACGAGTCACGTGGGACTTGCCAGTGCTCCGGGAAGGAAGCGGTTTCACGGGTTGAAGGGTTATTGCGACTTCTTTCCTATCAGTGGGGACTTGTGGAAGAGAGCAGGGTTGTGGATTCCTGCTGCTTGGCAGTGGTGGCAAACCTGGCAGCCGTGGCTCCAGTGGTTCTGTCGCGTGCGTTTGTAGGTTATGCACACACCGAGTGAAAGCCGCGCAGGCGACGTCTGGTACCAGGTTTGTGCAGCGCTGGTGTGAGCAGAGCTGTGGCATCATGCACGTGGCGTTTCTTTGTTCACTGTGGCGCGTAACCCGTGGCAGTGCTTCTGCCCGGGCCCTGTTTCCAAGCCTGGGGGCGTCAGCGAAGGACCCTCTGTGCCTTCNCGTTTCTTTGCTCACTGTGGCGCGTAACCCGTGGCAGTGCTTCTGCCCGGGCCCTGTTTCCAAGCCTGGGGGCGTCAGCGAAGGACCCTCTGTGCCTTCAGTCGCTTGTCTTGCAAACTCTCAGATGCATGAACTCCAGCAAAGTGCTCTGTCAGGCTGTTGCTATTGCTGTTGTTTGCAAAATCAAATGATCCAGCAAAGCTTTCAGCTTTACATGCGTATTTCCTGTCTGGTTTATGCCAAAGTGTAGGACCCAGAAATTTGCTTATGGCGTTGTGAAGGAGAGCTGTGCGTTTTTACAGTATTAAAAATATGCCTTACTGAAAAATTCATTGTGCGAACAACTCAATAGATACCCTGATCTACATACCTCATCCGGTGTAATTCAGCACTGGCTGCAATCCGGTCAGGGTGCTTTGCGCTAGCAGAGAACTTGACTGTAAGTCTGTAAATTCCGCCTTTTTGCTTTCCTGTTGATAAGGGTGAACCTAAACAAAATCCATTCACACTCCTTCGGTGACATTTGCTCTACTTCAAGAAATATTGTGCTTTCTACCATATTCCCAAACAGAAAGACAACTTCTTACTGTTTGTTCAGTGACTGACGTAGCGAATCCCCATACAGTGTTCAGAGGAAAAATTGCCCGGGCTGGCAGCTGGACAGGAACAAGGCAGGCTTCGCTCCTCTCTCTTTTCACCAATATAAGACAGAGATAAGAGTCAAACCTCCTGTCTTTATTTTGCAAACTGCCTGGTTGCATGAGTTGTCTTGGATCTGCTATTTCTGGCCCGCAATGACTACTTCGGAGTGTGGACTGGCTTTCAAAATATCCAGTGACAGGGACTCCTTGGGCTCCCGGTTGCTGATGAATCTTTGCGGTGCAGTAATTCTTCCTCCTAACTAGTGTTGGTGCTGCAGCATGTCTCCCAAAAATAAACTTTGGTGGTTCCCCCCGCTCCAAGAACTTGATGTCTATGGAAAAAATCCCCGTTGACCCCGTTAGCATCTGGCCAAGTCTCTTAAAAGCCTTGCGGTCGCCAGTTCCCATGGGCCTTTGTTCATGATCACGTGAGCTGGAACCTTGCGCGGAGGGTAAAGGACGCATTTTGCCCTTGCAGGAGTCTCCCATGAGTGGCTTTGAGTTCTTTGGGCATTTGCAGGGGAATTGTTGGAGCAATGGGTAGGTTGCTGAGATCAGGAGCGGTCGTGTGTAGAGCAGGTTCCTGCCGTGCCTGCTTTCCAATGTGTTTGTATTCAGAGAGAAAGTACTGCGAGTATTGTCACACTACCGGAGGGAAGGATCAGCCGTAGACTCCTAACTCGCTGGAGTCACACCCAGCACAGCTATTTTCTGCAGCCAAAAATAGACTTCAGTCTAGTTTTGTGGGGAAAAAACCTGACACCACCTCCAGTACACAGCTTTGTCCGATGTCCAAATAATGAGCATTAAAGGAATGCAACAGGAGTATTAAAGATGCACGGGAAGGCTGCTTAAACAAACCAGAACATTGCACGGTCCAGGGCCGACTCGCTGAAGGCTTTTAAGCCGAGCAGCGTAAGGGGAGGCTGGATGGAAAAATCCTGAATGCCAGGAGCTGACTAGCGAAGCATCTGCACATCGGAGTTACCGACTGCTCCACGTTTGCTTTCACCTCCCCAAATTCAGTTCCCTGCCAAAATATTTCTGGTTGCAAGAGATGAGTCAAATGTTCTGCTGGACCTGCTCGGCGTGGGGATTGCCTGGAAGGGAGAGGGAGAAGCTTGGACTGAGGTCTTGGACTGGGGTGGGGAGGGAGAACACTTGAAAGCGAGGAGGCTACATTGGCTTGCACAGCCGGGTTGCTGGCAAATAGTGACGTGCTGAGCCCCGGTCAGGTTGTGTTGTGTGGAGCTGGGAACCTTCTGCCCTGCTCTGCTACGCTCGGAGTTCAGTAATACCGGTGCGCACTGGTGGTTTAGGGTTTCTCCTGTCGTCCGTCCCCACCTCTTGAAAACGCAGGTACTGTAAAGAAATTCCTGAGTTTCCCTTGAGATGTCTCTTCAGCAAAGCTGAGGCTGTTGTTTATTGTGTTTTGTTGTCATTGAGTTTTCTGTTTAAATATATAGCTGAAAGGCAGTTGTCATTCCTGTTTTAAACACGTGCCCCCCTCCAGCGGGATTGGACCGGTGAGAGACGCCGAGAACGACTGTGACAGCAAACTGTGAATTCAAGGGATGCCAAGGAGACCGAGTGTGAGGGCCCAGATTTGTTTCAATACGCAACCGGTGTCACGGCCGTGCGCGCAGCCAGGAGGCTGAATTTGACCTTGAGCTATTAAATTTGCTCAGGAAGCTACTGGAAGGGAGGTCAGGCCTTGGTGTGCAGGGATCAGTCTGTGGAACAGGGAAGATGCTTCCCTGGAACAAGCATGTGCTGTGTATGAATAGGATGTGGGTTCAAGGTATCGCCTCTGCTGCCTAGATTCAGGTTCTCCTTCCTTTCCTTCATTTTTACTTGAAAAATTGCTTTTGGACAATTTCTGTGAAACTTCTTTCAATGCCACGACCAGGTCTCGCTTAGCTAATGCTGGATTAGCATTAGCCTGTTCCCCCTCACGCTCAGACCAGAGCCCATTGCCTCTCACGCATGCGGTTGTGTCGGCGAGGTGGAGGTGACCTGTGCATCCAGACCTCGCTATCCTGCCCTGCCTGCGACAGGAGGAAGGGAAAACGTGCCGAGGTGCAGCGAGGTGCGCGCGCCTGCTTACAGCCTCGTGCAGGTCAGCTCAGGCCACGTTTCCGGCTAGCGTTTCGGCAGCTTTGATGTTCCTTAAGCACTTTACACGAAGAGCAAGCTAACCGTGCCCTAGAAGCTAATGATCCTGCCAGCATGCATCCAGTGCTTAAGTGGTTTTAAAACTCTTTTGGGGGATGGAGGCAACTTGTTTGGATCTCTCTGTGAGAGGACTTCTGGTTATGGTCTGAAAACTGAGTTTCAGTGCCAGTTAGTCTGATATCCTCCTCACTTCCAGCCTGTATTCCTCCTAATCCTGCACTGCCAGTACCACAGCTTCAGCGTGATGAATTTCAAGTGGAAATTTCATTTCCATAGTCTCTGAAGCTTACTGTATTTAATGAACATGGAAGAATAATGCTAATTGTTTTCTTTGCCACACAACCAGTGATCTTAATGAAATAAGACCAGTACGGCCTCAATGCAGCATTTTAAAGTCAGTTTTCTGAACAGAACCACTGGGTTCATCTCTTTGATGTAGTAAATTCTGTTAACTGCCCCGGTCCCCTTACACAGTCGGAGGGCTGCCGTTACCGCTGCAGTCCTGCGACAGTCTTAGATTAGTGCTGGGAAAGGGGCTGGTTCTTACCCATTGCCAGCTTTGGCTTGAGTGCACTTAAAAATGTTCAAAGTGATTAATCAAGAGTTTCTGCACACAAAAACAACAACAAAAAAAAAGGCATTGGCTTGGCTGTCTGTGCCTCGCTGCAATGACGCCTGTACAGTGCACGTAACGGGACCAGCCGCCCTGCTGTTAACCTGCACTTTCCTCAGCCTGCTGCAGTATTTTCGGGACTTCCCCCGTATCTCCTCTCCCTTCCAGCCAGCTCAGTACTAGTCATACGTGGTGTTAAGTTTACAATCTCAGTCTCATGAAGCCAGCGCGCACTCAGTCTGTAATGCACACTATGCATGGAGCACATCAGTGATGCTAAGCTCGTAGCAGCAAACCCGTGTAAGCAATCATAACACACAGCACCTGGAGCATGTCTTCAGTGGGAGTTAAGCAAGACTGAGTGAGATCCGCTTAGTCGCTGAACTCTCAATCACTCCAAAGTGGTAATTGGTTACTTTAACTCAGCTTCCACCAAAGACTCTTGTGCTGTGGAGTTGAATTTTTGTGTGGGGTTTTTTTCTTTTTCCTCGTGGTGTTAAATCAAGGCCTTTCAGTACACCGAAAGACTCCAAAGCATTTTTACAGTAGTATCTCGACAGTGAAATCTTGTTCCAGTTCTGAAACACATTCCTGAAACCAGATCAGCTGTGCTAGTGCTTCTAAAAATAAGCCACAGCCTGTAGTCTGCACTGTAGGTAGAGTGAATACCGTCACACACACCCAGAAATACTCCCCTGCGAAGTCAGGGGGATAACGATGATCCACTGCTCCCTGATCCCTCCCGTCTAAAGGGAGAAATAATTGCCCGCAGGGGCGGGCAGGGCACGGTGCTTGCTCTGATGTAGGATGCAGCTGGTAGAGCATCGCTACACGTCAAGTCCGGCAGTGAAAGAAACTCCCTTGGTTCTGCATGGAGCGGGAAGCCGGAGCCGGAAGCGTCCACGGTCTCCACTCACCGTGACAAACGATCTGTAACGTGTGTCCTAAGAGCAGTGTTGCATTTGCACCGCACTGTTCTTATGGCATTTCTTAGCGGTCTTGGAAGTACCTCCGGCTTGCGGATTTGATGGAGTCGAGTTTTGCACGCCGGGTGTGATCATCTGTGTTTCTGGTAATCATTATGAAGAAATGCTCCGGTTGTAAACTTACGTACATTTTATTAAAACTGTATCTGATTATGATTACAACACGTCTTCTCTGCTGTGCATTCCTTCTCCCCTCCCCACGCAAAATATTTTTGCTGGATGCGAAGAATCTTTTAATGAGTGCTTCCTGCCACGGTACTGAACTCCGTAGGTCCCTACTGTTTTATCTGGCGGTCGTAAAGTCAAACTGATCTTACTGCTTTAAGCAGAGGCCTTGAGCACTGGGTATTCCAGTTTACTGGAGAGAAACCTTCGTGTCTAGGGTGATGCTACAAGACGGCACAGAGTGATTGAGCTGTCCCTGCAAACCCAGGAGCTGCTGGCGCAGAACGAACCCCTCCCTGAAGAGGATCCAGCGTACGTGAGCGAAACACTCCGTGACTGCCGAGCCCTGCCGTGCTGAGCTGTGCGTGCGTGCAGGGGGAAGCATGGGGGTATCCAAGAATAGGTTTTGGCAAAGCGCAGGGAAAACGTGCTCTCTGTGAGCACAGCAGCGTGCCAAGGCGCAGGGAATCCAGCGAGGAATGACTGAAATGAAGGGCTGGAAGTTTGTTTAAAGGACTTTGTTGGATTTTTAGGTTGTATTAGTTAATTGTAAGAGAAGCAGCAGCTCTGACCAGCCTAATGTAAGTGACTTTCTGGTCCAAATCAGCGGGACGATTATCGTACGAAGGGGGCTGGCAGCCGCGGCCCAGGTGCGGACTGGAACCTCTTCGTCTTGCCGAGGTTGGTGCAGGCCCCCTTCCCGCCCAGGCCTCCTTCTCCTCTGGGTCCTGTGCACCGGCCCTGAGCGCCTCCAAAACCGGGGGCTTCCACCTCGAGTATGTCGTGATCACAGCAAACGCGTTTTCTGCAGCCCCCGTCCCTGGGGCGTTATTCGGGAGCGTGCTAAACTTGAAATTTCTTGATGGCTTGTCTTTATTTTGCAAACTGCCTGGTTGCA
>VZSC01013068.1:100179-118293 GCA_013398225.1 Steatornis caripensis
CGCAGGCGCTCAGCACCACGCGGTGAGGGGCACTTCCCCCGCGCAGGCGCTCAGCACCACGCGGTGAGGGGCACTTCCCCCGCGCAGGCGCTCAGCACCACGCGGTGAGGGGCACTTCCCCCGCGCAGGCGCTCAGCACCACGCGGTGAGGGGCACTTCCCCCGCGCAGGCGCTCAGCACCACGCGGTGAGGGGCACTTCCCCCGCGCAGGCGCTCAGCACCACGCGGTGAGGGGCACTTCCCCCGCGCAGGCGCTCAGCACCACGCGGTGAGGGGCACTTCCCCCGCGCAGGCGCTCAGCACCACGCGGTGAGGGGCACTTCCCCCGCGCAGGCGCTCAGCACCACGCGGTGAGGGGCACTTCCCCCGCGCAGGCGCTCAGCACCACGCGGTGAGGGGCACTTCCCCCGCGCAGGCGCTCAGCACCACGCGGTGAGGGGCACTTCCCCCGCGCAGGCGCTCAGCACCACGCGGTGAGGGGCACTTCCCCCGCGCAGGCGCTCAGCACCACGCGGTGAGGGGCACTTCCCCCGCGCAGGCGCTCAGCACCACGCGGTGAGGGGCACTTCCCCCGCGCAGGCGCTCAGCACCACGCGGTGAGGGGCACTTCCCCCGCGCAGGCGCTCAGCACCACGCGGTGAGGGGCACTTCCCCCGCGCAGGCGCTCAGCACCACGCGGTGAGGGGCACTTCCCCCGCGCAGGCGCTCAGCACCACGCTGAGGGCGCTGTGAGGGGCAGCGCCACCCCGCGCGTGCACAGGATGATGCGGTGAGCGGCTGTGAGCTGCCCCACGCGCGTGTGCTCAGGGCCGAGCGACAAGGGGGGATTCAGGGGCCCGTGGGGCGATGGGCGCACCTCCTGCCCTGTGCCGTGGGCTACAATCTTTACTCCCCAAAGCTGAAGGGAGAAAGGAGACCTTTTCTCTCGGGGCACCTGCCTCGTGCATCCCGTCGTGGTCTCTGTACTTGCTGTCAAATCATAAAAATAAGCAAATAATGTGATTTAGACCTTTTCCGTGTTCGTGCCTCTCTCACGAGATTTCCCCTGTTCCCGTGTCTGAGGAATCTGGGCTGAGGTGTAGTGCTTCTCTTCCGAGCTGACCCCTGAGAGAATCCGCCTGCTCCGTAACAGCCCTTGCAGCTGGGGTGTATGTCGATTACCTGCTTTCCCCTCTCTGTACCTGGAAAGGAGGAGAAGAGCCAGATAATAATTATTCCTCTCTATGTAATATTTACCTGTGCCATCTGTGACACGACGTGGGCTTTGGTTATGTTTTCTGATTTTCGCTTTGCTCTGAAGCACCAGGATGCTGTTGGCTGTGCGGTTACGGAAGTCAGATGTGCACGCAAGTATTGACACGTTTGAAAGTTAGGCCTGTAACTCCGTCGCTCCACCTTGGTTTTTCTCTCAGTGTTTGGTTTTTTGTTTCCCCTCTGCTCTCCCCGCTCTTAACTTCATCTGAGCAGGTGAGACCACCTCTGTTTTGACTGCTAATGCGAGTTATGTGGCCAGTATGGAGCCAGGCCTCATTTTAACTGGCCTGGTTTAATTCTGGAGCAGTACCTGTATGGGAATATACTGAATTTCTTTATTCTCCAAAGGGAAGAAACACAGAGGTAGACAGGGGTGAGGTTTGACTTGGTACGTGTAGCTAACAGAGCTTTTATCCAAATGTTGTCCGGGTATTTTTTTATTATTATAATTTTTTGGCTGAGAGTAGCCATTGTATTGCCTTTTTAGCCTGTCTTGTATCTTCCCAGAGTCCCATGTGTATAGGAGAGCTGTACGTTTGACCAGCTAAATTGACAAGAGTAGAGGAGTGGACTCTGGCATTGATTTAGGCTAAGGTGCTTGGGTTTGGATTCATCTCAGCTGTCTGTAATCTTCTGAAAATTAGGTATTTAGTCCAAACTAGATTTCCAGGTGCTCGCTACTGTTGAAAGGAAGACAAAAGGCTCCCTTAGGGTATTTTGTCGTCTTCTGGTATAGGTAAGTAAGGGGATTTGCCTGTCTTTAGTGACTGTGAAGGAGCCTAGATCAATTTTTGAGGTGGCTAAAATTGGAGAGAGGGAGCACTAAAAAGGGGAAAATGGAAGGGATGTTTTGTGATCTAGCCTGTGAGCTTGCTACATTACCTGGGAGGTTTGAGGTAGGTGAGCGTCTTGCTGAGTTCTGGGGGTGCCAGAAGCATGTGAAATACTTTTTCCGTGGCATAGCGCAAACTTGTAATTTTGAAATTGTTAGTAAATTATTTTTTTCTAGGTTCTGTCGTACGATGTTAAAAGATCATAATTTGACAACTCAACAGTCTTTCCACCAACTTGCGCAAAAGAAACCATTTTTTCCATCTGCAGTATGGCGTAATGCAGGTAAATACTAATTAAAAATGAATAGATGAGTGTATTGTGAGCTTTTATGTCTTGTGGTAATAACGAAAGCTCGTTCTTCTTTCTGAAATCTGAGCGCGATAACATTTCCTAGGTGGTTTTTAACGAAGTGCCTCGTGCATTTGGACACTTGGAGCTTGGGGAGAAGATGCAGGTGCCTCACGATGTGCTTGATGATACATGTTTTTTCTATGCCATTCAGCTGCCAAGACTTACAAGGGGCTTTGGTGCAAAATGTTATTTGGGCTTTGCTGCATTTCTTAATTAAATTTCTGTCTTAGTGTAAACGTATCCCTTGTGAAAGACTTTGTGATGCCTTCTGTCCTGCTTCAGCTGCTGAGCTCTGCCAGATAAAATTGCTGGCCATCCAGATAGAACCTGGCGAGGATGAAGGCAAAGCCTTTCATTCTTAGAGCTGCGATATTTTACTTTTTTAATTTTTCCCCCGTTGAACCTGCATCCGTGCATGGTGCGTTAGTGGCATTCTCCATTATTATTATCTGCAACTTGGTATTACCCTGAAAAAGCAATGCTTAAGGTTTGAGTTTGTTGTACCTGCTGTTTCTTTTGGTAGGCTGTAATGCTCAGAAAAGAACCGAAACCGATCTATGAAACTTGCACAGAAGAACATTGTGCTTTTGCACCTGCCTGAGGGGGTTTCACAACTGCTCTGCAGAAAGAGTCTAAGACAAAAAAAATGCTGTAGGTGCTGTTGCATGGAATTAGTCACAAACGGAGATCCTATTTAAATGAGTCTGCTCAGGCAGAAGTTTATTTTTAATTTTGATTCCAGTGAAGTCCACTCTAGTCGAGTGCCACTTGTTCCATTTCAGTTCTAATCAACGGGCAGACTCTGACAAGCAGACTTAATATTTTACCTACTTCTGCGAGTCTCCTACCAAAGTCGGCCTGTCTTTCCTGTCTTCCTCTTAGGCTGAACAGATGGCAGAACGGAATAATGAGCGGGTATACACGGTGTTCCGCAGAGGGTGGAAAGAAATGATATAGATGTTAGGTGTAAATACTGCCAATTGCCAGCTACTGAATAGTAAATTCCAAACGGGTTGTTTACAGCTGTGCAAAGAACACTCCAGGTTGATTAATGAAACCTGGTCTGCAGCTTTGAAACCTGGTCTTAGGAAGGCAGATCTTCAACTGCAGAAGACACTTTTAAAACACAGCAGCTGCCCACATGGGCCCCTTTTCTGAGAGCTGATACAGCCATTTGTGTTTCAGCGTGTTAAGGATGCTAGGTGGACAATGCATGATAGCTGTTAGTGACCCATTGCTTTCAGGAGATGAGCAGAGCGTGCTCCATTTATGCCATCCAGATCCCCTGTTGTTGGTTGTCTGTAAACTGCGCTGTTACGCTGGGTGTGATTTTAGATGCCAGTTGGATCTGGAAGATGAGTGGTTCTTCCATCGCCGTGGATAACGCTGACTAGTTGCTTGCTCTATCAGGATTATTCTTGTCATGTTAAAGCTAAGTACTTCTGTGCTACATCTTTTTTCCTTTATTTAAAAAAGAAAAAAAAGCAAATGCAGTGTGTGCGTACTTTGCCAGTGTGTATGTTCAAGTCAAACGGGTTGTTACCATGACAGACACATGCAGTAATAATTTGGCAATTTATAAATAGCATGATTTGTCATCTAATGCTAGGGAGTCATGAGCAGAATGTCAACTCTTTTTGCTGCTTTTAATCCCTCTATTGCGTATTTTTTTAAGTTATGTGAGCTTGTTTCTCAAGTGTAATTTATTTATATATATATTAGTTCCTAGAGATTTTTGGTTTTAAAATGCTTTTTTTTCTTTCCTCCGTTTGCGTATCGTGTTATTTGAGGTGCAGGAAGAGTTAGAAAGAAGGAGAACTAGAAAGAGAATTAGAAGATGGGAGACTGTCCCTAACTGATATTCAGCTTCAGTGGGACATCAGGCGTGTGCTGCGTGGACATGTCTACAGGAAAATATACTGCTAACTGTACGCCATTAAATGTAGAGTATTCAATTTTAGTCAAAGTCAGGTTTTTTTACACTCTTCTGGTAAAAGACGGGCCAGTGCCATGAAAGGAACTTCAGTAAAATTTGATCTTTTAAGCATCCTTACCAGTGAATTGTAAATAATTTTATTTTGAGTTGTTTGGTCAGTTTAATTTCTGGAGGATAAGTGATAGGTAATTTTTCACTCTGTGGAAAATACTTTGATCAGAGTGTGGTTCGCTGGAACTGTTGTTATACTTGTTTTTCTTTTTTTATAGTGCTGAAAAGTGACAATAAAAACCAAAACCCATAAATCATGTGTATCTCTAAGAGAGGGTTAGTAAAACTGATTGTGCTTTGAACAGGAAGTGATAATGCTGGAAGAGGGAGTTCACAGCATTTGAAGATCATGAAATAAAAAACCCTAAACTTAACAGGGAAATGAAGGTTGTGTCTCTTGGCCTTCAGTAGAAAGCGAGGGTGGTGCTGGCCTCATGGAGGTCAGTGCTGTTGCAGCACGATGCTCTTTAGTGAATAAAAGTTAGCAAAAGAAATAAAGACAAAGCTCCGTTTATTGTCTTGTTTCCTGCAACATAACATGCCTGTGTTTGTTACTCTTCATGTCAGTCTGGATGCTTTCACGGAACCCATTGCACTGTGTTTTTAAAGTATCGTTGCTGCACAGGCTGCTGTTGGCTATAGCGCGGCTCTCACCCTGGTTTTGGCTTGCTAAATAATCAGGATCTTTGACTGTCATTTAAGCTACTTAGGTTTGATTACATTATTTTTCTTTTTTTTTTTATTCAATTTCTAGTAAGAGGCATGTTTATTCAAACTCAGGACACACCAAATCCAAATAGTTTGAAGTTTATTCCAGGAAAAGAAGTGCTGGAGTCAAGGACTATGGAGTTTTCCACACCAGCTGCAGCATTTTGCTCTCCTTTAGCAAGGTATTATTAAACACATCTTAATTTGTTTGGGGGACATAATTTGTTGGCGGTGTGTCTACGCAGCTTCTGATCATTCTGCTCCTCCTTTTACTCAGGAGCAGCTTGGTTGGATTTAAGTTTCTAATGCTGCTTTAGTTGTGCATAAAATAAAAACTGGGGAGATTGTCATTACTGAAGTAGTCTGTGTGTGCATACTCCCCACGGCTGTATCGTAGCAGAACGCATCTTGGTCTAGTTTATGGAGCTGGATTGAGTGGTATTGCAAATCAGTATGCTTGAACAGTTGCTGCATCACTGGCAAGACCTCTGGCCCTGATTGCGCGAAATCATTCCCATCAGAAGACTCTTAATTCAAGTAGTTACTTGGAAATCATGCAAATGTTCGGAATTGGGAAATAGAGGGCATAAGGAAGTGAATAAGTCTCCAAATACTACCAGTTAAATGTAATAGCTTGCTTGTTTCGGCAGGTGTGGTGCTAACCTGAACTTCAGAGCCAATGGATTTTTCCTTCTCAAGAGGTTTATAATGTTTCGGTCAAAGGAAGGCCAGTTTTGGCCTGCTCTTTCGGGGTGGATCTGTAACAGGTCTTGGGAGTTGCAGCTTTGAATACCAAAATGCATGATCTGGAGTAAGAATTTCTGGGCAGGTGATTGGTATAGAAGGGGCCTGAAGCACCATCACAAGTCTCCCTGGCAGTATCTGGAAGCATCCATCTTGCATGTTTGCCACTGCTCTCACGTTAGCCTCTGAAAAGAAAGTTTATCTGTTACGTGGGTGGAAGGGCTTCAGTGTGAGGGTGAGATCCAGAAATGTTGCAGTAGGTTGCCTCTGGAGATCCCAGTTGAAGTCAGCTTTGTGTGTGCTGGAAGAATTATGTGC
The DNA here is from genome assembly GCA_013398225.1 of Steatornis caripensis. Taxonomy (NCBI): domain Eukaryota; kingdom Metazoa; phylum Chordata; class Aves; order Caprimulgiformes; family Steatornithidae; genus Steatornis; species Steatornis caripensis. Next base: position 106,376 of record VZSC01013068.1, read on the forward strand.
AAAGGTAGAAGCTGTTTGATGTGACATTCTCTCTGGGAACTGTAGGGTTATCAAACATACAGCCATAATGTTCCCAAAGGTCTCTTGCTGAGTTGTTTGAGAGCAAACAGGATCTTTACAAGCAAAGCTCTGTGAGTTAAAGGAATAAATACAACATGAAGGGTTTTTGAGGACATCAGAACATGTTAGTGGAATGCTGAAGCTGTAGGATCTGATTATGCCAAAGTGCATCAGGTTGCAGAATGCAGTTCACTGTCAGAAAGTGGCTTTTTGTTGTCGTGTATCTGCAGATAGGTGCTTTCATCAAAGACGATGTATGTGCTGGCATGTGTACTGTGGCAAAACAGCTTGATTATGCGTATTGTGCAGGTAGATGGAAAAAAATTGTCTCCTGTGTATCGTTAAACCCCAGATTATGTTTTTTGTAAATAGAATACCCCTTTATTTTAAAAGGGAATATTCATTTTCCAAAGAAGTAGTAAGAGCTTTCTGAAGGAGAGGGAGGGGGGAGAATTATTTAATTGATCTACGATAGTTTGGTGCGCTTGCATAATTTAATTAATTAACTTTTAAAATCCAGTTGGTTTAGTGATGTAAAGGCCCAGTACATGTGTAACTGTTTCATGGTGGAAATTCTTTCAAAGGCATGTTGTGAAATCTCTTCTGTCACTTTTCATCACGCTTACCTTTGTGATAGATTTCCAGTTCCTTCATTCATTGCATTTTTGATGTTTCCTGGTCTTTCCAGAGAATGTCTCTCTTTTTTTTTTTTTTTTCCCTCTCTTCTTCCTCCCCCTCTTAATTACAAAAGCAGTCCTACAGCCTCTTGCTGTATTTAACTCCAGGTGCTTCCTAGTTTTAATGATTTTTTTTGTTTTATTTTTAAATCTTCTTTTCAAGAGTATCATCGTTTATTTATCCTGTGGATAAATTTGTTGGGTTTTATTTAACCGTTTGTGGAAATTGGTCTTTATGTTCTCATTTTGTTTTTATACTTAGAATATTGTCAAAAATACGCTCTTTCCAATCATGTAAGTTCTTGTGTTGCTTTGGATGTATGCTAATATACCACCTGGTTGTTGGGTGCTATATGGGCCATCTCAAGCAATTTAGTATGAATCCTGAGCCGTTATTAAATCTTCAGATTTTTCATGTGTCATACAAATGACTGAAAATACAGAAGAATGTTCACAAAGTGAGTTGGTGTGTTAAAGCCTTGTGGGCTGCTTGGCACTAACCCTGCCACTTAATGGCAACAGAATGAATGCAGGTTTTATTGAGCTCAGTTACTTTAAATAACTTGCTTTAATCTAGGGAACATTCCTTGCATTTGCACTAGTCCTACCTGAAACAGCAGTACCTACTGCTTCTGGTGCTGCTCAAATATGTCTTTATATCCAGAATGTAATTTTGCCTCCAAAGAACTGTAGGGAGAGTAACTTTTTCACACATCTTGTGGAAAAGTCCGATAAGGTGTGTTTGGTTTTACTGTGTACACTGCTCACAGCAGGATCTCCTGGCTTTTACGAAGCTGTAGGTGAAGCAACTCTGAGTTTCTTGTAATGGTTCTGGTTTTAGTACTTGTTTTTGTCTGAAAATGTATTCTAGAACATTTTTTCTGCAACTTATTAAATAGATCTTTAGGAGTTTGCCTGAAATGTGTGTGCATTTTTGGCTTTTTTATGTTTTCCAAACAGACAATTATTCAAAATTGAAGGAGTTAAAAGTGTTTTCTTTGGACCAGACTTCATCACAATCACCAAGGTAAGCAGAACAGGATTCAAATGTACTAAAAGATGAGCTGAGGTTCAGCTGCCTAACAGATGGCTATAGAGAAGATCCAGTCAGGCCCACGGACATGCATAGTGAAAGTACCAGAGGCAATGCTCCCAAGGGGCATAAAGGGAATTGCCTTTAATGTAAAAGGAAGAAGGAAAAAAAAATCACGATGTGTGGATGAGCACTGGAATAGGTTGCCCAGAGAAGTTGTAGATTCTTTGGTCTTGGAAATGGTCAGCATTGAACTGGATGTGGCTGTGTGCAACGTGGAAGTTGGCTCCGCATCGAACAGGAGGCGGGGTAGATGACCTCCAGGGAACGCTTCCCGTTGTACGGCCGGGATGGAGTACGTTGTGGGCAGTGCTCTGTTTACCCAAGGTGTGGAGCTCATGTCGGCAGAGATAACGTGTTGTGTCGTACCCACGTGGCTATGCTCTTACTCTGTGAAGAGCACAGGGCAATTCAGTGAATGATAATTCGGCTCAAAATTAAATGCAACCGAACAATCTTGAGTCTCTGAAACAGTTTGATAAAAATACGTATCAAAGAGTGTACTTAGGAGACTTTCACCTCTTTTTAGCTAATATTTTAATAGCACTTGGCTTGCAAACAAGGAAACCTTTTTGTTGGCTATTATAGATTGAGTCTTAACTTTTTTGGCAAAACTGGATTCGACAAAACTATAAAATCAAATCTGTGCATCAAACATGAGAGCCTGTTATGATATTTTTAATGTAAGAAGAATTTCTGTGTAACTTACCTTACTAGGAGGCAGATACTCTGTTTTTATTCTTTTTTTTTTTTTTTGTATTCTGATTCTCATAGGATAGTGAAGACCTGGATTGGAACTTACTGAAACCAGATATTTATGCAACTATAATGGATTTCTTTGCCTCTGGCTTACCTGTAGTTACTGATGAGGCGCCGAGGACAGATACAGGTAAATCAAACCCTTCAGGAAGAGGCTAGTATCTGCCTTTGGGTTTAGTTTTTGTGACCTCCAGAAGACTCCAACTGTCCCTCAGAAAAGCACACAAGAGAATTTAAAGTGAAAACTGCTAAAACTAGCACAGGAGAGGATTTGCAGAGTCTGTATGTTCTAGTGAATGCAATGCTGCACTGTCTAAAGGAGTTGCTTACCCATGAGTACAAAGCCCAATTCTCATCTGCTGTAGTATGAGGAGTTTATCTTCACAGGAGCTGTGCTGAACTGTGTGTTTTGGCAGCGCGGACCGTGTTCTGTTAGACTTCGTGTGTGTGAAATGTTTTTTCAAGTACTGAGGTTGTATTTAGGAAGCTTTGGGGTGTTGCTGCGTATCTTTTTTTGGATGGGCACCTACACAGGGTTTTGTTTTCCTCCTTAAATCAAAAAAGAGTGCCCAGGCTTAATGTCCGTGTCTTAATGATAGGTTTATGGTCTTAAATGAACAAGAAATAGTAAGACGTCTTTTCCAAACTGTAATAGAAAGTAACAGACTAACTTATAATTTGACTCAACGGCAGTATTTTGCCTTTTATTTTCTCATTTGCAACTTAGCAACTTGAACAATTTTTCCAGTGTTTTAAGGAAGATTGTGACCATTGAATTCCTCTCTGCTCTGTTACGTCTGGATTTAATTTCAATGTTAACATAGACTTTATTTTATTTGAAAAAGTTGTCTTTAAAAACACTTCTGTGAGACTAACGGCTTAAAATTGCATGCAGAGCTGCTAAACCCAGACATGTTCACAATTCTGCTGAATTTTTTGCGTTGCTAAAACTTTCCTTCTGATGATTCTGCCTTAACCCATGCACCCTTACTGAATGTTAGTTGTTGCTTCCTTTAAAGGGTGACACTGCCGTTGTCTGTTAAGGCCTTTGCCTTTTGAGAAGAACTCTGAACTAATACTGGTTTTTTTTGTCGGCGAAAGTCTTGAGTTGTAAGTAAGGATAGTGCAGAAAAAGATACTCTGAATTAAGACTATGGCCTTTTGGTTTCAGTCACCTTGGCACTGGTTTTACGCTATTTCATTCTGCCATTATGGGTATACAGTGTTAGTAATCCTACCGGAATTCTCCCCAAGTTCTAATTTGCAAGTTTTTCTTTTCCCAAGCTGCATCAGAAGAAGATGATGAAGTTGTACTGATGATTAAAGAACTGCTGGATACAAGAATAAGGTAAACCAGGAACATTACTGCTAGATGGAGTGAGTTGGTTTTGGGGTGATTTATTTGGGGAACAGTGCATTTTTCTTTGGGTATGTGTGATTTCATGGTTCAGTACCTGGTGTGGGGATTAAAGTGCAAAACTGGCCAGAGTTGAGAATGCTGTTTCCTCTAACTGAAAACTTTCTGTCTAGTTTTCCTCTTTAAGCAAACTGTCTGCTAAACAGACTCCTTATTGTGGAGTGATTTTGGAACAGTGTATAGTCTTACCCTCCACAGTGCATTTAAACAAGTCTGTGAGGTTTAACCTGGCTGTTTTTGAATAGTGAAAACAACACAGTCTTTGCTTTTACAGTAACTTTTTTTCCCCTCCGTATTAATCTCTCTCTTAATCATGCTTGTCCTTCCATTCCAAGTATTCCAAAGTAGTTTTTACTCTTGTATCATACTGCAAAGGAAAATTTACTAGTGGGTTTCCCTTGCTGCCTGGGCTTCAATGGGTTTTGTCCCGCATTCTGTTGCAACTTTATTGGTATTTTAACATGGCTTGAATTTAGAAACTGATGGTAACTAATGAAGTCTCAGGGGTGGCTATGGATCATGTTGTTTGCCTGAAGTATATTTTTATGTTCATTAATTGCCTTCCAAAGTGAACTGAAGGGAATAAGCAACTTGACATTTTAGATGCAGGGGAAAATGCCTGATGTGTTTCTGAAGCTGTGATATCTCATGGCGACGTCTTTCCCAGCTCACAAGTCACAGGAACCAGAAACTTGTACGTGGGTCAAAACCACGGAATACAGTTTGATTTTTTTTTTTTTTTCCAGAAGTTGTGACGAACTTCGGCTTCTTTATTTTTTTGGCACTGAATTTTAAAAGCGATATTTAAAAATACTGTTTTGGTTATCTCACAGCTGACACATGGTACTGGTTAATTTTCCTGAAAGAGGGAGAAAAGCAGAAATAAGCCGTAACATTTTTCCCAAGCTTACGTACTGAATGTTGAAACGTGTAACCCATGCATGCTGTTGTATAAGCAATGACAGTAACATTCAGGAGGCCCTGCTCTTGCTGTCTCTATGATCTTTTAAGCTCCCTCTGGTATGTTGGTCCTTGATTTCCCAGTGGCCTTTCGTAACGGTCACAGAAATTCTGCCCAAATTTCTGGTTTTCCCCTCCTTTTTCTTTCTTTCATTTCGTTCCCCCTGTAGCCCTCTGTGGACCAGAAGCTGTTGGTAAGAATGTTAGCAGTAGTGTATCTTACTTCACTTCATCGCAGGATAGTTTACAGAAGCTATATATAAACCAGTAGTACATACAGAGCATTTATTATTTCATTGATGATAAAAAAAATGCGAAGAAGTTGTCAGAAGATGCAGGATGGAGGGAATATAGATCTGAAAGGTCCTGTAGTGTGCTTAAAAAAGTTAATTCCAAATAAGGAAAGTGGAATTTTTAGTCATGTTCTTTTGCTTTCTGGAGCGGAGACAATTTGCTATGGTGAGTTGTTAATAAATGCATCAGATTCATAGATTTTTCTCTTAGGAGTGTAGCTCTCAAAAGAGGTATTTTGGAAATCTGTATAAAGAGCTTCTGTTAGAGTAGCTTGATGGTTATAGCTTGGTCTGGAAAAATGTTGCTATGGGGATACAGTTACAATGCTGGGCATTTGTTACTTGCGAAAGGCAGCCAGGCTGCAGAAACGCTAATCGTACTGGGATGTGATCTTACCGGGCGCTGGTTTCTTCACCCATTAGCAGGATTAAGCTTCTATGTACCCGGAGCTTTTTTCTGCCCTGTGTAAACGATGGTGCACTGTATATTTATGGAAGCACTTAAGGACGACTTATCGCTGTCCCTAGTCAGGTAACAGGTGCTCATGCTTCGTGTGGTAGGATGCATTATTATAGTATTTTACAGTGCTATTATATTTGGCACGTAACTGAGGCAATCGTCATTACGTATGGAGAGGACCTCAGGGCAAACCAGTGTTTCTTTGCAGGCTGAATCAAGCTCTGCTCTAAGGTGCTTACCCTTGCCCCTGGAATTTCAAGATTCCTTTGTATGCTGCTGCATTTGTTGCAAATGTGTTTTGCTTAATGTCCCACAGAAAAACAGTAGCCATCAATGCGAGAGAGTCCAGAAAAGTGTGAGTCATTGGAAATGTGAACCACGTGGTTGTAGGGAAAGAGGGCTTTAGTTACTATGTCCTGACAGTTCGTTGTATGTATTAAATCGAGCTTTACTGAAGATTTCTGGAGGGAAACGTATTTCAGCTGTACTTGCTTTAAATTGAGTATCGTATTCCATTAGGCCGACAGTGCAAGAAGATGGTGGTGATGTTATTTATAAAGGCTTTGAGGATGGGATTGTGCAGCTGAAGTTGCAGGGTTCGTGCACCAGCTGTCCCAGTTCCATCATCACCCTGAAGAACGGGATACAGAACATGCTCCAGTTCTACATCCCTGAAGTAGAAGGTGTGGAACAGGTGGGTTGGTGAGCAATAATAGCTGCTTTCTTTTCAATGGAAAAGAAGGTCTTTGTCTTTGTCCCTTTCCAGCATGGACAGGTTGGCAGGTTGAGCAAAAGTACAGGATGTATAGGCGCAGTTTTTCCAAGTCAGAAGCTGTATCTTAGCAAAAGATACAGAACTCGTCAAAATCCCGTACAACCCCATGCACTAAAGTAGGCTGGGGACCGACTGCCTGGTGGAAAGCAGCTTTGCAGAGAAGGACCTGGAGTCCTGGTGGATGCCGAACTGACCTTGAGCCAGCTATGTGCCTTTATGGCAAAGGTGGCTGGCGATACCTGGAGCTCTATTAAGGGGAGTGTTGCCAGCAGATCGAGGGAGGTCATCCCTCGTTGGACTCTCTGCAGTACGCCCACGTCCCTCATGTACCGAGGAGTCCACAATCGGATGCTCTATCTGCCAGTGATTGTTACCTTTGTGCTATGGTGACTTTGTGTGATAATAAGGGACAAGCTTTGTCCTCTAAAACACTGATTCTTTTGCTTTCTCATTGAAAATGTGATACGCTGTAGTGATTGTTCTAGTGGCCTTTGTAACAACTTGACCAGCTCTAGTATTTCAGCTGCATTTATTCCTGGCATTTTTGATTGAAAGTTTTCCTTATGTTGTTCATGTGACCATTGTCATTCAGTGGTGTAGAATAACTGCTGTTCTCCTTGGGTCCAGCAAGGATCAGTGTAATAAATTATCTATACAGACCTACGGGACTGAGAGTTAAACTGTTTACCTAAGCTGCTTCTGGATTTGATTTCAGGTTGTTGACGACGATGATGACGTGGGGAAAGAAGCAAATTCTACTTGAACTAGCGTCATCTATGGCCAAATAAGTATTTACCTCTTGGTGTACGTAAACTACCATTGTGCTGAGAAACAACCGGATTTGCCTTTCTTTTCAGAAAAATAGTTGCCCTTATGTCTGTGAAAACGTATCATCAGTTTAAGCACTTTGTCCACTAATTTATTAAAAGCCCTGCATCAAAAAAAGAATGCTTTTGCTCTCTACTTTGTGCTGTGTCTTAAGAAAGGAATGGTGGACTTTAAAAACGGTGATGTGTCTCTCCATTGTTCTTTAATAGAAAAAAATCAAGACTGAAAAAAAGAGAAGGCAGAAGTAAAGCTTCTTGACTGTTTTTTGTGCAGTAGAAATATTAAATGTTTATTTCCCCAGACCTTGCTATGGGCCTTGCAGGACTATGTGCCCCTGCTCTATAATTGGGAGATTCAGGAATGTTAATTTTACCAAGTCTTGTTAAAAAGCTTTTGATTCACACCAGGTTTTTGTGTGAAAAATAACCCATAACTTCAGCTGTTCATTTTAGAGGATGTAATATTGCCATCACTTGTGGAAAGTTACCTACTTGCTCGCTCCCACTGCACAAACAATAGCGACAGAAACAAAGAGTGTGAGTTGTTTGTTATAAAAATCATCTCTTTTTGAATAAATGTTAGAAGACTATGATCCTTATCAGCTTTAGTAAGTAGAGAGACTAATTAGCTTATTTAGAAGTAAAATTGTTCAGCCACCATTAGTGGTCTGTTTAAACTTGCAAAAGATGATTTCTCAACATAATACGCCAAGCCTAAGATGAATGTGCAGTGCTTAAGGGCACAAATTACATTTGTAGGGTAGCAAAGAAAATTAATGCGTTTACCTATGCCATATCCTGTTTGTTCCTTCGGTGCCAAAGAGCGCAGCGCATGTGTAACTTGGCTGCCCTGCCTGAGCGAGGGAAGACGTGGCAGAGCAGAACATGTTCCAGGTTTAGAGACTACAGGAAAAGAAGTATTTATTGTTCTGAAACTGAAATACGTAAATCGGGCTTTGCAAGTATTTCTGTTTACTTTTGCGTGTAGGACTTAATTTCTTCCTGGTGCCTAGCTTTAGCAGATGGCTTTGCTAACGGAAATACTGTTTCTTCTTTGTGCTGCCACAATCGAGCTGAGTTTGTGGTCATTATTTGTATTATGGTTATAGTAGTACTCCCTGTGTGCAAGGCTTTGACAGCCTCCGGTATGTTCCCCTCTCTCACTCCTTTGCCAGCATAATTCCACTGAGTCCCTAAACAGGATCAATTAAGTCAGTGGAGAATCTTTCACATAGAGTGGAGATCAGCATGCGGTAGCCACCATAAACTTCCTATTGCCTGTTAGAAATTTGAAAATAAATATTTTAGCAAAACCTTTCTTCAGCTTTCATGGAGAGTAATAACCTAGAGTCATTGAAATTACTCACGCAGGATTTGGAAATTGGTTTGAAATTACTGTGTTTTCTTCACCCTGTTATGAAGTACACAGTGCCTGATCTTACGAGTATATTGGTGACAAAATTCCCCTCGAGGCAGACTCAGACTAACCAAAAGGGAGCTTGTGCAAACATTATTGCCGTGTTCTTTGTCAGCAAACCGTAGAGTAGCAAGTAATGTTTCTGGTTTCTCAAAAATAGAGCTTTTTAGGCCTAATTTGTCAATTTAGTGTGTTACATAAGCCGAAACTTAAACAGCAAAATAGCTGTTTGTTTGTTTAAGAGATATGTTTTATTTAAGACGTGGTCTTTATTCTTCAATTAAGCAGTACTAATCTCTTCTAGATAGAGTAAGGATCCAGTTCTGCCGCTGTCTTTGTATTTCCAGCCCTGTTTCTAATGGGGTTTTGATTTGTACAAATAGGACCAAATTAAGCCTGCGTGCACCGAGGCTGAGGTTTAAGCATCTTGTGATCTTGAGACTGAAGAGATTCCCTGTCCAGCGTGTATCCTGTGTGTCCTCAAGTTCCTCGAGCTCCGTCATCAAGAGAGACGTGCGTAACATTTGCATCCCATCCTTTTACCTGTTCTGTCCCACTGCAAAGTAAGTTCTTCAGGGCAGTGCTTGCATTTCTACAGCATAAAGCGATGTGGGGGGGCTCTCCAACTCTGCATAAATGAAAGCAGAGGGAGGGGGTTAAGTGGGGAACAAAACAAAACACAGCTATATTTGCAGCATTAACAGTAACCATAAACTCCAGTACTGTGATAGCCCCACGTGGTAAAATCATCAGCCCAAATCCTGAGGAGTTTCTGTGCAAACCTTCCGGGCTCTGTCTGGAACAGCTTCGTTCACAGAAAGAATCTCTGTTAGTGAGAGGCGTCCCGTCTCCTCCACCCACCCAAAAACCTTTTGCGTGAACAGACGCTGAGGCAAACGGGAGAATGTAGTAATGGCGGTTCAGCGTTCGGCTTGGGAGGTGATGAGGTGGCCAGCGCCCTGCATGGCAGTACGGTGTGTAATGTGATGTTCTTGCCGGTCTTTTTTTAAAGAGGGCTCTTCGGTTGGGGCGGCGGTGGAGCTGTGCTGGTCTGTGACGCTCAGGTCAGTGAGGATTTTTAACTGTGAAGTTTTTCTATAAATTACAGTAAGTCATTACATTTAAAATAGTAATGACTGCTTGAAATTTTTCTGAAGAAATAGTACTTCGGTATTTTTGCTGTGCCGTAGGTAAGCACAGGATTACAGTCCGCCATGCGGCCATTTTCGTTTTCGCCCGTTTCGGATAGAGAAAACGCACAAAACCCATTCCTGTTTCCGAAGTGCTGTTCTAGTGCTCTCTTTTACAGGAAAAGTTGATTACAGGTATCTAAACTCTTGTAATCTTGACACTTCACAGGCGGACACGTGCTTTTTGTTAGGATGCAACTCATTCCATGCTTCTAAGAGAAATTAGCCCTTTTGTCGATACTGCACCCTTCTGGTAACACTGTCGTGTATGGTGTGAAGCCATCGACGGCCACGGCCTTCACTGACAGCGTTTTTGGAGCAGGTACTTTCAGCAGAGTAGCGGGAGGAAGTAGCTCATGTTAGCTGATGTTACTATTCAAAATGCGTTACGTCAGGGATCACAGAACATACTCTTTTCCAGGAGGTGATAATTTGCAGTCTGTCTAAAATTCAGGACTTTAGCGGGAACTTCTGTTTGAAGTTGTATGTTGAGCTTTGAGGAGACGGAAGCCGGTATTCTTTTCCCAGCCATGACCCCTTTCTGTTAATTCTGTGAACGGCTCACCTGTGAGAGACTGTTCGGGAAACTTTTTTTCACCTTGGTCTCCATTTGGCAGGAAGTTGCACATCTGTGTCCGCATGAACTATATGTGGTCGTAAAACCACGTACTGTATGTACAGGGAACCTCAGAATAAAGTAAGTTACATAGGGCTAGATACTGGCTTTTATGGGGAAAAAATGAAATAGCCAATTCAAGACTGGTTCTGCACGTATAAAATTCTGAGGAATTTGCACCGGGTTAGTACGTACGGATGGATGAGTTAGACACCGTTTGAGGGGTTCATTTCTGTAACATCAAATATTATATAGGTTTAACCTGCAAAGTTTGGTATTTGCTGTGCCACTGCCACGAACTGTGTACTTCGGGAGTGTTTGCAAGGCCCACCCGTGCTCTTTCAGGTCATACACTTTCAGTTTGTCTTCAGACAATGCTATGGATTATTTTAGGTTTGTACTGAACACCTCAAGAAGTTCGGCATGTGGTAAGAAGTCATGAGCTGGGAGCTACTGCAGGGGAGCAAAGAAACCCCCCATTCAGAAATAAACTAGCAGATGAATCCGGTGTGTCCGGCAGATGGGCAGAACAGTGGCCAAAGCTGAGGGGAGCAGTATTTCTGTGCCAGCGTGTGTTGTGCACGTTTCCGGTGATCACCTTTCTGTGCATTTGTAGTCCCCTTCTTACCTGGGCAGTCAACTTCCGCTGCCCCGAGGCGGTCAGCTTCCGAATGAAAGATGTGGAAGGGGGCAGAAAAAGCAGAATTTCACGTCAGCCTTCTTCCACCTTCACAACTGACAAAGGGGAAGCTGCGCCAGCTTGATTCCAGATGGCCGCTCTGCACGAGCCGGTCCTGGGGACTGTCACTGTTGGCCTCGGGCTCTCCTGTAACAAACGCGGAGAAGTGGCCGCGTGTGCTGGCCGTGAACTTCAGATGTTTCGTAGCGACCGTCCCGCTTCTCCTTGTGTTCAGCAGGGTTCTTGGGCAGCACGTTCAAAATCTGCCCCTGCCCTGCTGGTTCTTCTGATGCGTGCTAAGGGCGCTGGCCGTTTTCTGGGCTTTTTAAGGAAGGCTTTATTGCCTTTTTAGTGTCGAGACAAAGTGAACAGCATTTTCCTTAAGAAGGGATTGCTGTCTTCCTGTGGCCTTGGGCTTTTAACAAGCTTTCTCAAACGGTGTCTGGTCGCGGTGGTTGGATGTGGACGGCGTAACCACGTGCGGCACTGCTTTGTCAGCCGTGCCCGGCCCGGTTTGCTTTGCAGAGTCCTCGTCATGGCTCCTCTTGCTTCTGAACAGGTGCTGTTACAGAGCCGTTGCGGGTGGAAAACGCTCAGGCAGGCCACGTGGATTTCTCGGGCGGCGCGGGGGGGCCGCGCGCCGTGCCGGGGGCGCGGAGCCCGGGGGCGCCGGCGTTCGCCGCCCGAGCCCTTGG
>VZSC01013068.1:118664-156834 GCA_013398225.1 Steatornis caripensis
GGCGGGAAGGGCCCCGTCCCCGTTATCTGGAAACGGCGCCGCGCGGACGTTTCCCCGGGGGAGGCGGCGTGCGGTGCGCCCGGAACGCGCGAGGGCAGGCGCTCCCGAAGCGTGGGGCGAACGCGGGCAGAGCTCACAAAGGGCCGGCGCCCGCGGTCCGCGGGAGGCGCGGCGGTGCTGCAAGCACGGCCTTGGTGCGGCGTGGGGGCGGTGGGGGCCGGCGCTGCGGCGGGAGGGGGTGGAGGTGGCCGTGCTCGAGAGCGACGAAGCCGCCTAGGAGGGTAAGCCCCGGCAAACGTCAGGAACGCGCGCGTTGTGCGAAGGGGGGTGCGGGTTTCGCCCGTGGCGTTTCCAGACGCTGTTGTCGTTGGATCGCAAGCACCACTCCCGCTTCTAGGGGTGAAGTGTCGCTTATTGCTGGGGTTTTAGGCGGTACAGTGTCTGCTGTGGACGCTCGTACGTGGATTCGCGTTTACTCAACGTAAGCTGTGAGGCGGACAGGCACGTTGGTTTGGACGAGGCTTAGACGCGGCCGTGGCGGGGTTACGCACCGCTCGTCCCCCTGTTCGTACCCCGGCAGAGCTTCCCCATGTTGAACACGCACCTTGAGCGAGCTGGAGCGTCAGCCAGCGAGGCTGGATCTCCAGAGGCACTCGGGGACCTTCTGCTCTCGGCGACCGTGTTCGTGCAATTGCTCTGCCTCCTCTCTTGGACACACGAATGTAATTTATCTTTTCTCCTCGTCTTCCTTTCTGTCACGTTGGTTTCCTGTTTTCCCATGGAAACGTATGCGACAGTGATGTGTTGGTTCTTTTCATTTGTCTTTGCACGTTTCCTTCTTCGTTTTTTTTTCTCTGTATTTACATGTGCGAGACTAAAACGATGCTCTGAGCAAGGCCGTGGGTTTTGTACTTGGTGTGCAAGTTGCCGTTTCTTTGATTGTTTCTGTGAGGTTGAACTGGTATCACCTTCAAACTGTCAAGTCTGTGGAGCGCTACGCTGAGGCAGTCGGAAAGTCATAGTTCGGCTTACGTTTAACAACACTATGTTAATTTGTGTTGAAATTACAAAGTGGATCAAAGCTAAGAATAGAAGGGATAATTATTATGGTAGAATAGCTTGCCGCAAGAACAGGGCTGGTTCTGGTGCCTTGTGCTTGCTCTGTTTGAGGTCCAGCCCTTAAAACGTGCAGTATTAACATTCTGCTCTTTGTCTTTTTAACTGCAGTAAGCCTTGAAAATGCTCTGGGTAGTTACTTACTTGCATTCAACATTTGATGTGGTTTTCTCCTTTTCGATACAAAGGAAGTTGTTCTTGGATATTGAAGCATTTTATGAAACAGTAAGAAAAACGTCAAGGGTTATTGGCGCTGCTGTTGAGTCTTGTTCTGGGAGCCAGAGGTACAGTGAAAAACGAGAAGAGCATTAACTGAGCGCATTAATGCAGAAAAATAAGCCTTGGAAACTGAGGAGCTTCTGAATGCAGGAAGTGCATGGCTGAAGGCGGTTGAGGTTTTTGTAGGGAACAGGAGGAGAACTGTTTGGAGTCGGAGGGTGTGCTACCACATGAACTCGCGTGAGTTGTGGTTAAGCACGGCTGGCAGAAACGAAGGTGTGCAGTCTCCTCTGCTGCTGCCGTTCACGGTCTGGCTGGTGAGTGCAAGACAAAATTGACGGTGGTCTCCGCTCACGTTAGGAAATACTGATCGTAGTGACAGTTTGGGCTTTTTTTTTCCGTACAGCAGCAGCAGACTCCAGGAAAGGAACAAGGTGAACCAACTTAGGCGTTGCCCTCTCAGATAGTCCCGCAAGTGTTGTAAATAGGCAGAGCTGGCTTGTAGGTACTCAGAGTACTTACGCTGACGAGCCTTAATAGTCTCTCTTCACTGAAGCGATGGTAGTCTGGGTCTTGGACTAGAGGGCTCTGATTGCTCGTGCTGTGGCCTCTGCAAAGTCCGAGTAGCCGTGTTACGCAGTGTAGTGACAGCCATGCGGACCTGGTTGCTTGTGCAGGGTGTGTGCAGGGTGTGCGTTGCTTTATCTTGCCATGCTGGTGGGTACATGGTCCACGTTTGGGTTGTTATCCAACTCAGATAGAAAAGTAGTTACTAAAATGAATTTTTTAATAAAATAGGTGACAATGCTGCCATTGTTACCTGAGTTCTCCCCGTGACGGCTTGAAGACTGGAATTACCAACACAATGTTTTCAGCGTACAGACAATCTGACATTCGGGTTTACGTGCACATGACCTGACGAAGTCCTGTGACCTGATGTGCTGGTACTGCTGGACGAGTAAAGGAAGGTGGCCTCAAAGTTCGGTTCCTTGATGTCAATCGTAAACGACAGGTCGGCTGTGTAGATGTGCTGGGGTTCTGGTTTTGATAGTGTTAGTAAAAAAAAAGGTTTTGTCCTTGGTATGTATTACAAACTTGCAGTTTGAAGACCTGCCCGTGTATAAATTGGGTGCGCTTTGGTCTGAATGCACCGAACCAGTTCAATGGCATCTGTGAAATAGTTTGGAAAACAGGTTTTTCAAGGTAGCTGGGCTGTAAATAAGTAAAAAGGGATTGTAGGATTTAAGTCTTGTATTACCAGTGATTACCGAAGATAAAAACGGGCTTAATAAAAAGTTGCGTTTCAAGACCTAAGGTTGCATGTACAGCAGCGAGGCCTGCCCTCCCACCTGCCGAAACACCACTTGTGCACACAGGTGTCTGCCTTTCTGTGCAGCATCGAGTAGTGGCTCTTGCCCAGAATGAGTCCTTGGAATTGATGCACTGGCTGTTTAGGTGGGAGAAATCTTGCCCTTACAGTTGGAGAGAGAGGTGCGTGCCGGGGTGGTGTGAGAGGCACCCAGTGCAAAAGCGTGGTTCTGCACTGGGTGGATGTTTTCTGCTTTGCTCTTTTCCCGGCGCGAACTTGATGAATTGAGCGTAAGCTCTCCCATATACAGCTAGCAGACGTAATAATGATAGTCTGCGTGTTTCTGACCTTGCGCTCGTTCAGGCTGTGCAGAATTGGTGGTGGTTCTGTACGCAGGGCTTGGCACGGCGTTTCGCCGAACCGAACCGACAGGCAGCAAATAATAGGAGCCTGCTTCAGTGGGTTTTGAGCATTGGTTCTGGGCTTTGTTCTATGCTGTGATTAGTAGCTGTGTTAGAGCTTGCTGTTACTGCCTCGGGTCTCCCTTCCCGTAGTTGGAAGAATAGTATTTTTATCACCCTTCCCAGTCTGTAATGTATATTATGTGTATGATATTTAGGAGCCCGTGTCTAATTTGTTGAAGACTGGAGGCCTAATAATCATCACCAGGATAAAGGATTCTTTGGAATTGCCAAGTGGATGTACTGATAACATCGTCTGTTGAAATGGTTTTAACAGTATATGCTATGGTATGAAGGAATTTGTAAATCTGACAGTAAACCTAGCCTGAAGGCTTTTCTACTTTTGTGGGAAAAGGATTAGGGGAAGCTATTCCTGATTAATGCCACGTATTCAAGATACTGGAGAAGATGATTTAGTCTTACCTGGAAGTGGTGATTCATTTCATTTGCCTGTGAACTTACCATGAAATAAAGGAATGCGAGCACCGAAAAGGTCACAGGAAAATGAAGTTCCCAGTAAAAGTCTTTTAGTGACTGTGAACAACAGAAGTCTTGACTGCCCGTTTGGAAAAAATGCTGTTCTGATAAAATCTGTCAGCTGTTCTGGGGAATTCTTTATGTAGCTGTCATTAAGAATGCCTAGGTTTTGTGCTGAATATTAAAAACCGGTTCTGAGAGAGCGCTGAGTTTCCCGAGCAGCTGAATACCTGTTCTGCTGGTGGTTCATCAGGTAAGGTTTTTAAGGCAAACCTGCAAGAAAGGAAATGTTTTCTTTTCTAAAGTATATTGTTCAAGATATTTCACTTAAGAGAAATATATATAGGACTTCTTACTGCAACGGGGCTTAGTGAAATTCAAGAATTGTGTGATAAGCTGACATGCTTAGAACAAGTCTTTTCAGTCCGTACATGCAAAGTCCTGTGTCAAGTTGCTGGCTGAAGCATTTTATTGTGCTGTAAAGCGTGACTGCTATTCTGTCCTCACGTGTATTGGTGTCAAGTCCTGAGGTCTGTTAGGGTATTCCAGACAGGGATCTTGTGTTTGCTGAGCCTGTCAGATACAAGTTCCTGTAGAGTATGCTTGCTGCTGTCTTCTTATTCTGGCTGGGAATTCAGAGTTATAAACAGTGCTGGACTAGAATAAAGTTCACAGAGTTGTTTTGTTTGGTGTGGTTTTTTTTTTTTGTTCACCTAGCACGTATTCACCTGGAACAATGCCGACTCAAGGCTTGTGAAGGTAGTGTGACTGAACGTCATTCATACACCCTGCTTTTCTGGAATACTCCCTCTTTCTGGCTTGTACTGGAGCACAAGTTACAAGGGGACGTATGGCGTTACTACTGAAAAGCACTTGCGTTAAATGGTGTCGGAAGGCGTAAGTTGAGCTGAAACTGAAACTCCTCTTTTCAGGCCTGCCGGGGGCCTGAAATGCCCAGCGGGTTGGTTTCAGGAACGTTCGGCTTGGACTTTGAGATTTCTCCGGTTTCGGCACCTGGCATCTAGGCTGACGAAGGGGATGAGCTGGTGGCTCACCAGATGGGACCCTGATGGAAATTTGCTAATTTGTGTTGGAATTTTGTCAAAACCAACGTTTCCATTGACTGTTGTGATTTAAACGAATTGTCACTTTGACAGAAAAATTGGCGCTTTGTGACAGAGCGCTCCTCACGGAAGCCTTTGCGCAGCTGTAGAGATCTGTGCGGTTGATCTCTTTCCGTCTCTTGAATCGTGTAGACTGATTTGAATGTAAGCACAGGGAAGGAGAGAAGGCGGCTTTAACAAGGCATTGTCGTTTGGAGAAAAGCATGTCTGTGGCGTGGGGAAGGAAGGTCTGTTGTGGCCTAAGCTGCAAGGCGGAGTTGCTGTGCGCCATCCCGCGTCTGCCACGTTGCGCCTTGGAGAAGGCTACGTGTCGGAGCCGGATGAAGCGATCCTTTGTTCTGCTTTTGGGTAAAACACAGTTCTTTTCTTGAACGGCCAGGACATTGCGTCCTTCTGGGATGCAAGTATCACCTGAGTGCCCGCTGACTGCGCGGGACCGCGTTCCTTGCTGCACGTTTACACAGACGGGGCCAGAGGCTTGGGGTGTAACTTTGGGGCAGGATTTCATCTGCAGAGCCCCTGTTGGTGGCTGCTGGGAGAAATAAACATTTTTCAAAAACACNCCGCGGGACCGCGTTCCTTGCTGCGCGTTTACACAGACGGGCCAGAGGCTTGGGGTGTAACTTTGGGGCAGGATTTCATCTGCAGAGCCCCTGTTGGTGGCTGCTGGGAGAAATAAACATTTTTCAAAAACACACTTAGATCAGTGAAGCGTAACAAGCATTTAGCGCTTTGGGTCTTTTTTTTTTTCCCCCCCTCATCAGTGTTCCTGTCAAGGGCAGTGGAGTTGTACTTAAAAATGGAAGTGGTTACACGATGTGATTGCTCGTGTCCTCCTGAATAATCCAGTAGTTCGGGTAGAGCCGGTAAAAATGTTGTTTTCTAAATGTGGATTGGAACTTTCTCCAGCTGTGAAGAATCGCATCATTGTGGGAGGTTTGAAAAGGAGAAAATGAAATGCATTTGAAAATATTTCCTTTGAATGAAACTGTTATTTGCACATAATTAATCGTGATCAAATGTCATAAATGGGTGGTAAACCTCCAAATATTTGATTTTAGCTTGCGGATACGCATTTAGGAAGGCTTGTGTTCGTTTTCACTGGCCTTATTGTCCCGTTTTTTACTTTTATTGTGCATCGTTTTTACATATTATTCTATTTATTTTTATTTCTTTTTTTCCCTGTTTTCTCTGAAGCGAGTTTTAAACCTACTTGTCTTACTTGCCCTCTCATTTGTAAAATGTGTCAATCACAGGTGAGCTCTTCGAATTTTATTTTCATCGTAGTGTCTCCATTATCACTCCAGCTATTTTCCCGTCAAGATCTAAAAGCTGAACTGAATCAAAACTGAATCTCCCAGTGTTTACACGGTTGGCTTTGTTGAAGAGTGCGTCAGCATATTTTGCAGCATTAATACTGTATTTGCATTTCTTTTAGTTGGCTTGCTTTTCATAGTCTCTGTGTTTTCTGACAAGCAACACTGAATTCCTTGGGTTTTCTGGGTTGGGGTTGTTTTTTGTGGCGTTCTTAGTCTTAGATTCAGATTTTTTTCACAGTCCTTATGAATAATCTTAATATAATTGTGCTGAAATTAGTAGATTTCTTCCAATGCCTGAGACAAATGCCAAGTTGGCCCCTTTCTAGAGAGGTGTTTTCTCTGTGTTTACGGTACAAGAAGAAATAAATGCTACTGTTTTTCAGTCTCATTCCAGATGAGCCATCCCTTCCTGAAGGAAGTCACGTTCTACTTTGTGCCCGTTCAGTACGTGCCGTTCTGTCGAACGTGCTAGCAGCTGTGACCTGTGACGAGGAATCCAGTTTTGATCTGTTGGGTTTGGGGTTTTTTTTAGCTCAGGTATGACTGACTGAACTTGTTAAAATGTGCAGAGAAAATAACATTGCAAGCCACCGTCTGGTTTGGATTCAGGTTTAACAGAGATGTCCGAAGTCAGCCCTGGCTAGAGGGAAATGGTTCTGGGGTTAAGTCATTTTTGTGGTTCACAGTAAGTTGCAGTCCTGTGCCAGAAGCAGGATGGAGACTAAAATGATCAATTCACATTAACAACAATATTTTATGACAGCAAACAGAGTTTCTGCTGAATAATTGTGCCCATCTGTTGAGTTACTCTTTTTTTCATGTGAAGGACTTCATTTTAATGGCCTTGCTGGGGCACTAGGCGTCTGCGGGGAGAGGGCTGTGCGCTTCACTGGGGCTGTGAGCGAGATGCTGTCATGTTTCCTCGGTGTCCCCCCGCCCCTCTGGGCTGCGTCTGTTTGATCAGACAGATGTGTTGGTGGAGTCTTCACGAGGGAACGCATGCTCCGTGCTTTCTGCGGGGCCACTGAGGTGCCTGCGCTGGGCGCCGTGGTCTGCTTCGGTGGAAAATAACCCTCACTTAACATGCAGTGTCACGGCCGGTAAACAAGTCAGGCTTTTTGTAGCAGTGTGCCTGGCAGCATGGCAGAGGCCGTGCCTGGTGTCCTGTGTGTGCAGAGGAGGACTGCCTTCACACGCCTCTGGCGTGCGGTTTGGAGAGGCCTGGAGGTGCTGATGGGCAGCTGCGATGCGGTGTAAGGTGGCGGAGCAGACTACCTGCCTCGAGCTTGCTGTCCTACTTCCCCTCCACCTTTCCCACAGTCCTCTCTTTCTTCTCCCTTCTTGGCATATGCCCATACACACCACAGCTTTTGCACGGTTCTCTCCCCAGACTTTACAGCGGCTCTGTCTCACCCTTTGCATGCCAGCTTGACAGCCTGTTCCATTTTTGCCCCACACTTGCTCGGCGCAATGCCCCGCGGTGAAGGCAGCTTCCTATGTGCTCCCGTCAGCGAGGCCCTTGTACCTCTCGCGCTGCTGCTCTTCCCTGGGAGGGACTTCCAGGAGTGCCTCGCTGTGGCCAGCCTGACGTTCAAACTCCAGAGCACCTGAATGCTCGTCATCGGTCCCCTTGCGCACAGAAGGGCGTATCCCACTCGAGTGGCCTTTGGTGGTGTGCTGTGGTCGTGCAGCAGCTTGCTAGGCAGCGGTGTCCTGAAGTGGCACTGGTTGTTACGTAGCTGAAGTGCCCCCGGGGGGAATGCAGAGAGCGTAGGTGCTTCTGCAGAGCCGTTTGAGGGGCCCAGCTAATGCCAGGGCGAGGAGCTGCCCGGCGCCGTCAGGAAGAGGTGTAAGGCTCCAGGGTTTGGGTGGGAATGGGGCCCTTAGCGTACATAAAACATGGACAGAGGTTTCCACTCTGAATTTATTTCACTAGTTTGGAAAAACATAAGCAGCGGTCACGTTCCCGTGATTACTCGTGCAGGTAATGATTATACCTTCTGCAGTAGCTTTACGTCGGGTGCCATGGTAGGTGGCTTTGGTGCAAAGGGAAGTGTTGGGAACTGCTGGAACCCAGCCTGTCTTTCTAAAGACACCTCGTGTGCTTGTTTTCCCTGCTTTATGGCACACACTTGTTATTCTTACGCGTAATGCTACCGCTGCATTGGGCTGTCTGCGAGGTTTCTGGTACATACGGAGAGAGGGACTTTTCCAGCTGCTTGTGAATAAAGCAGTCTGCTTTGCACTCCTGTTGCTGCAAGATCTGGAAGTCATTTAAAGGATTTTAGGGATCCAGATACAACCGAAACTTGCCATTCTTCAGCCTGGATGACAGCTGTTTGGAGTCAGTTCGCTTGTAAACAGGGAGGTTGCTGTTTACCTGAGAAATTCAGTTTTTAGAAACAGAGTGAACGAAGTATCTCAAATTGGAAAGCTTTGTTATTGCCGGAAGGGTGGGGAGGAGGGTTTGGAGATTGAGGGCATAGCGGGAAGTATCGTTCAGAGGAGGGTTTTGAAATACAGCAGAGGTTGTTAACTTGCTGTCGGTGTTTTATGATCTGTTGAGCTTTCAGCAGTGAATCACAGGGTTTGTGGAGGAGGACCTCGCCCTGTCCGTGGAGTTACGGTTCAACATTCAAGTTGAACCAATGCCATCCGGAGGTGGCGGCAGCAGGCCCGTGTGCGTGATGGGTTTGGGACGTCGGGAGCAATGCAATTGGAACCGCAGGCTTACCAGCTTGGTCCTTGTAGTCTTGCGAGTGGTTATCAGAAAAGGCTTTGGCGTTTGAGGACATGAAGGTAGACGCTAAAGAAACCAAGTGAAAAGCTCCTTTCCCCCCCCACCCCATCTGACTGGTTTACGAAAGAGGAACAACAGAACGTGCATCTCATTTTTTCTAGCAGAGTGGAAGAAAATAAGCAAGACGTGGTGCGCTCTTTTTGCAGCAGAGCTGCAGGGAGATGTTAATTTCTAATGGTGGTGCTTTGGGAATGGGAGAGTGAAGCTTGTGACAAACTTGTCCTGACACCTGTAGCCAAACCCCTTGGAAAAGGGAGGAGGAATGGCAGAGTGTCCGAACGGTACATGGCTGCCTGCGACCTTGCTGTCCCTGCTTGGGCCGAAAGTCTGTTGTAAACATCTCAGTGCTTTGCTCTGTGGTGTTCAGTGCATCCATCAGGTCCAAGTAGCCCGTATTTCTACTTATTTTCTAAGTTAAGAGACCAAAAGGCTTTGAATTATTTAGTTTCATTCCAAAACACAAGCAACTTAATACTGCAGTTTTTCAAATACTCTTTAAAATAATCTTTCTGTAAACAGAAAGATCTTTATTCCAAAAGTCATCTTGGGAGTAAAATTTTTCGCATGAATAAAAGTTTGGGAACTGTGAGGCAGGCTGTGTGGCAGGGCTGTCAGGAAAAAAAAAAAATCAAAGATTTGGGATGCACGTAAGAGGGCTTTGTTTTCACGTGTGTGCACGACTGAGGTCCGTTCTCAAGAGGCTTTGATAAAAGGTTCTCAAATTACAAACCTCGAATTGCCAGTCACTTAGGTGTGAGGATGTCTGTGTGAAACATGGCTTGCTTTTATTCCATGCAGATACTGTGCTCCTTTAAAATGTTAGGGTGAAATGGTGGATTTCAAGTACAGATATTTCTAGCATCCAGTAAATGTCTTGCGCTACTGCTTGGTGATGGCGCCAAAGGAAATCTTTATGAGATAGAGCCACGGTTGGCATTACAGATCTAGGAATCTGTGTATCTCCATCGCTGCTTAAAAATAGAAGCAACAATTTATCTTCCTTTGCAACCTGCGGGAAAAATAGCTCCATTAGTTTGAGGGTGTTAGTTTGCATGAGTTAAATGCTTTTTTTCTTAGTCTGTGAGAGGAACTTGGAGAAAGCTGTTCAAGGAAGAATTCCTTTTGAAGAGGGTTCTTCAACACCCAAAGCTCGGTGGCAGCGAACTGTGAATTTTTTGCCTGGAGTGATCAGTTTCCTGTCCCGTGCATCGTCTCCTGACAGCTCATTCTGTCCTGTAGGTCCTGCTCACATGGAAATTCTTTCTCCCGTCACACCCAGGCTTGTCTTCTTCAGTTGCTTTTAGTGTCACGAGAAGGATGTTGGCATTTTGTGGTCAGTTTTGATCTCTTAAATGTTAGTGACAGCTTCTCGGTTGGACCTCAGGTGGGGTGAGGAAGAGCTGCATGCGCCGCAGTGCCTTCCTGCAGGGGGTTCTCGGTACAAAGGCCTGCTTGAGTTTTAACTTAGTGCACGTACTAAGTAGATGCACATACAGAGCTTCCTCGGCTGTGATTCTGTTGTAAGATTATGCTCTTTTCCCCATACAGGCATCTTTGCTTACCTGAACTACCATGTTCCCCGGACAAGACGGGAGATCCTGGAGACCCTTATCAAAGGGCTCCAGCGGCTGGAGTACAGAGGCTATGATTCTGCAGGTAGTTCTCTCCAAGCAACAGTAGTTGGCTTTTTTTTTTTAGTTTTTGTCTCGTAAATGATTATTTTTGTGGTGTGTTGGTGAATGGGTTCTACTGTCTCCTGCTTTTGAAGGAAGCTGAAACCCTGTGCCTGTGATGGTGTGGTCAGAGGTTTGGATTAACTTTCACTATACAGATTCTATAATGTTCATGATGCCTGTTGCCCGAGGCTTTGAAAATACCTACGAGATGTCAAAGGGAGAACTCACTGCTAATGGAAGGGGTTTCCTGCCGTTGTTTGGAGAGTCAGCTGGGGGGAGAGGGGCGCTGTAAAAACAACAATCAGCAGTACTTGTTTACATCAAATATGTGATATACTCCCTGCACTTCACATTCTTTCTTCATTTCCGTGGTGGTGCTTAGGTGTGGGAGTCGATGGTGGAAACGACAAAGACTGGGAAGCTAATGCTTGCAAAATCCAGCTTATCAAACAGAAGGGGAAAGTGAAGGCTCTGGACGAAGAGGTTCACAGTATGTATTTCCCTTTCATTTTTTGCCTGCTCTCTTTCCTTGGAACATCCTCTCATCTCATACGTGTTTTGAATGCCACCTGTTTTGCCCGGAAACACTGTATTTCCAAATAGCTGTGTATAAAGTGCCAGAGATGTAAACGCACGTGTGCTGCAAAGAGCCCAGGGATCCTGTGGACGTAATGAGTTACAGACAAATCCCGGTCCCTGAAGACAAGTGAGTTCCAACCTATTGAAGTACAATAGACCAGCAATATATTTTAGAACACAGACCAAAAAAAACCCAAACAAAAACTCCCTAAACTGGGGAAAGGAGGATTGCTGAGAGACAATGACCAGAAACCTAGTGCTTGGGCCGAAAAGAGAAATGCTCTGATAACGTCACCAATTGAATTTTAACTTCTCATACGNGCAATACATTTTAGAACACAGACCAAAAAAAACCCAAACAAAAACTCCCTAAACTGGGGAAAGGAGGATTGCTGAGAGACAATGACCAGAAACCTAGTGCTTGGGCCGAAAAGAGAAATGCTCTGATAACGTCACCAATTGAATTTTAACTTCTCATACGTAATGCTTATCCTAACTAAAGCTGTCTGTCCCAGTAGCGATGGGCTAAGCAATTGGCTTCAGGGAAGCACTTGTGTACGTGTGTGACTGTCAGATTGATGAGAACACAGAGTGAGAGGTCTTCTGCGTCTGTTTCTGGCTCTTTATGTTTCCTTGGTTTAAAGGTTAAGTTCATTAAATCTGTGCAGAACGCAAAGAAACACAAAGTTGTGGGTGTGGAATACAGGTAAGCTGTGTGAGAAGGGGAAGATGCTTCTGAGAGGCGTCAAGACCTNAGGTTAAGTTCGTTAAATCTGTGCAGAACGCAAAGAAACACAAAGTTGTGGGTGTGGAATACAGGTAAGCCGTGTGAGAAGGGGAAGATGCTTCTGAGAGGCGTCAAGACCTCTAGTTTGCATTCAAGAGCTGCTGTGTTGTGTTAACCTGTGCTAGTGTTAACCTCACGGTGCCGAGTGCTCTTTATCCAAAAGGAAGGTGGGTGGATCTGATCTTGGTGTAGAGAAAGCCAGGAACTGAAAAGGCCAGGCAAGGCGGTATGTACAGTACAGAAATAGAAGATACACAGAATACTTCCAAGGAATGAATGCCTGCTCAACAAAATTGCGGGCTATACAGTTTTAAAGAGATTGTGGAGACACTTGTAGAACAAGAGGAATCTTTTTTCCCGAAGAAATATTAATGCTAATGGTATGCTTTCTAGAGACAAGGGGTACTGATGAGTATTGTAACTGTAGCAGTTTCGTACCTGCAAAATGGGCTGGTTCGGTCACAGCTGACAGTGTGTGGGAGGTGGCAGGAGGGCAGCGTGCGCCCCTGAGAGAGAAATTAAGGTTGGATTCTTTCTCAAAAGTTGCTTTTTGTTTTGGCGATGTGAGGAATGCAGGGAGGTTGCTTGTGTACATCTGCGTTCTGAATCCCCGTGAAACACGCGTGATGTTTTGTTGGATTTGCTCATTCGATTTCCCTGTTGGTATTGCTGTCCTGTGGACCGCGGAGGCCTGCTGAGACTCCCACATTGACTTCGGGGTAGGTACATCCGCTTGGTACTAAAAACTTCTCCTGCTTCTGCTGCAGAGCAACAGGACATGGACCTTGACATCGAGTTTGACGTACACTTTGGAATCGCCCATACCCGCTGGGCTACCCACGGCGAGCCCAACCCTATCAACAGCCACCCGCAGCGCTCGGATAAAAACAACGGTGAGTGTGTTTGCTTGAGGAGCCGCGTGCTCCTCAGCGGTTCTGGAGCGTCTGGAAAAGCTTCCTGCCATCTCTGATGCCTGGTGTGTCACGGGGCGGGGGGGGTGGCTGGACCCAGGGCAGTGGCTTTATTGCAGGCGGTGATGCCAAGCCCAGTTGCTGTGAAGCCGGAGGGGTTTGGGCCGGATTTCTGGCTGCGGGGTGCGTTCGCAGCAATGAATGGTCTTGGGAAGGGTTGGGATGAGTGTCCAGAGGTTCGGTGGGCACGCAGGCACGGTGCAAGGAGCAGGTAAGCACAGAATGAAATTGGACAGTAAGAATTGTCGTGGCTATTCTTTGGGATGGCACTTTGTATACTTTTCTTTCTCTGTGTATTTGTTTTTTTCATAATCGCCGCTGTACGGAAGGGAGTTGCTGTGCTCTGTGCTGCTGCAGCGTGCGGCTTGGGTGGTGTTGGGTGCAGCCACCCAAGGAGCAGCACCAACAAGCTGGCAGGAGGAGCGCAGTGTGTGATGGCTTCCAGCGGGCTGCAAACTGCCGAGCGCTTAAATACCTCCAGCAGCTTTGCAGGGTCTCAGTAGCCCAAGCCCCACCTGGGTCTTTGTTATCTTCTGCCATTACCAGCCACGCAAAATGGGGCAGAGCAAGGAAATCGCACGAGGAGGTGCCACTCTGCTCTTTATTCTGCCGAGTACGGCTTCTCGCACAATAAAGCTTTGTGGTCTCTGCTGTCTGTGTTACGCGGGTGCCTGCTGCCAGGCTGGGGGGCTGGTGTGGCACTGAGCAGGGCCTTTCCTCTGTCTGCAGAGTTCATTGTCATCCACAACGGCATCATCACCAACTACAAAGACCTGCGGAAATTCCTGGTGAGTGGCCCCCTCCCTGCATGTGTGTGTGTGTCACCCCCTGCCCTACTCGCACGCTCACAAATTTCCCCACCCACTCCCCTACCTATATTCTCACGCTCACTTTCACACTCCCCTGCTCACCTCACACTCCTCTTCCACTCCCCCACTCTCGCTCGCCTCCATTCATTCTCACGCTCGCTCCCCCATTCCCCACACTCACTCCTCATTTGGTCACTCACACTCACCCCACTCATGCTCTGCCCTGCTCATCTCGGTCCTCTTACTCACACTCCCCACTCTCACACTCCCCCTACTTGTATTCTTGTGCCTACTCCCCCACTTAGCCTTCCCCTCACCCTACTCCACTCGCTCCACCACTCACACTCAACCTCCCCATTTCCCTGCTCATTCTCAGGCTCACTCGCACTCCTCCCCTCACATTCCCACACATTCGTCCACTCTTTTCCCCCACTTAGACTCGCCCTGCTCATTCAGTCACATTCTCACTCTCGCTCTCCCACTTACACAACACCCCAACTCACACCCCCCACTCGCCTCACACGCCCTGCTCTACTCATTCCCCCACTCGGACTCACCCTCCCACTCATGCTTCTCACTCCCGTTCACTGCCCTGCTCTCCCCCTTGGCCCTGTTCACACTCTCCCACTCCCCCTGCTCTCACGCTGCCCCTCATATACCTCACAGTCATCACGCTCACTCCTACTCATGCTCACTCTCACTTGTATTCTCGCACTTACTCGCTCCCCTGCCCACACACACGCTGCTCACTCCGCACTCGTTCCTTTACTCACTCCCCCACTCACACTCCTCCACACTCCCACCTCCCTCCCACATTCCCGACTCACTTCACTCCTCCACTCATGCTCCTTGCTGCCATTCACTCCCCCGCTTGTACTCTCACTCTTGCACTCCATGCTCCCTCATTCCCCTGCTCCTGCTCTCCCTTCTCCCTCCAACACCCCCACTTGTTTCACTCCTGTGCTCTCGCTCCCCCAGCCCTCGCCCTCAGGGGCAGTTGTCCCCGACTCACGCTCGCTCCTCTGCTGGTGCTTCCCCATGCGTTCTTGCACTCACTCACTCCTCCACTGGTGCTAGCGCCCCTGCTCCTTCCCGCGCTCGTCGTCCCTTGCTTGTGCTTGGGGAGCGCTTGCGCACACACTCGCTCCGCTTTCACACTCGAACCACTCCCCTTAAAACTGGCCTCCCCAGTCACGCTCATGTTCTTGCGGTCACACTCGCTTTCCGTTTGCACGTTCTTGCGCTCTCGGTGTGCGCTCCCCAGTCACTTCCCTGCTTGCACTCGCACTCCCTCCGCACTCCCGTCGTTGTTGCCGTCCCCCTTTGCGCTCACAGGCTCCTGCTCGTACTCACCCCTGCCCGTGCTCACTCTCGCTCACGTGCACACTTCCGCTCACACTCGTGTGCACACATGCGCCCTCGCCGACGCTCACGCTTGCCGCTGTGCGCCCTCTCTTGTGCTTGCTCTCCCATGCCCTTGTGCTAATGGAGTGGGGAAGGAGGAAAGGAAGGAGGTACGTCCGGACGGAGGAGGAAGGAAAGAGGGAAGGGGGAGCGATGAAAGGGAAAGGAGGGCTGGGAAGGGAAGGGAAGAAGGAAGGGAAATGGGAAAGGTAGGGAAGAAGGGACGAAATGGGAGGCAAGAAAAGGAAGAAAATGAATGGGAGAAAGGGAAAGGAGTCTGAGGGGAAGGAAGGAAGAAAGAGAAAGGAAAAGGCAGGAAGAAAGGAAAGGAGAGGAAGTGTAGGAAAAGGAGAAAATGAAAGAAGGGAAGAAGGATGGGTGAGGAAAAAGGCAGGCCAGGAAAGATGGCAGGGAAAAGGGAAGGCAGGGAAGAGGGAAGGAAAAAGGAGACAAAGCAGGAGAGGAGCAAAGAGGGGGGAAAAAATGGGGCGGTCAGGAGAGAGGAAGAAGGAAAGGAGGAGGCAGAAAAGGATGGAAGAGGGAAAAAGCGGGGAAGGAAAAATTGAGGGAAGAANGAAAGAAGGAGGCAGAAAAGGATGGAAGAGGGAAAAAGCGGGGAAGGAAAAATTGAGGGAAGAAGAATGCAGGAGGGAAGGAAAAGGAAAGGGAGGGAGGAAAGAAGGAAAAAGGCAGGAGAGGAGGAAAAAAGGAGGAAGAGGAAAGGAAGGATGGGAAAAGGAAAGGCAGGAAAGAAGCAGAAAAGACGAGAGGAAATGTGGGTGGGAAGAAAGGGCAGGAAAGGAGGGGGAACAGGAGGGAAGGGAAAAAAGGAAGAGGAAAAGCAGGAGGGAAGGAGAGGGAAATGTAGAAAGAAAAAAGGAAAGGGAAGGAACAGGAAAGGTGGGG
This sequence comes from Steatornis caripensis, assembly GCA_013398225.1. Taxonomy (NCBI): domain Eukaryota; kingdom Metazoa; phylum Chordata; class Aves; order Caprimulgiformes; family Steatornithidae; genus Steatornis; species Steatornis caripensis. Next base: position 134,622 of record VZSC01013068.1, read on the forward strand.
AAGAAGGATGACAGCAAAGTGAAGGAAGGAAGGATGCAAAAAGGAAGGAAAAAGGAAATGCAGTGTGGAAGGATAAAGGCAAGGCAGGAAAGAGAAAAGGAAAGGCAGGAGGGAAGGCTGAAAAAGGGAAGGAAAAAAGGGAGAGGAAGGCGGAGAAAAGGGAAGGAAAAAGTTAAAAGGCAGAAAAATGGAAAAGGAGGAAAGAAGAAGGAGGAAAAGCAAATGGAGGAGCAGGTAAGGATAAAGGGAGGAGGGAAAAGAAGGAAAAGCAGAAGAGAAAAGGAAGGACGGAAGGAAAAGGAGGCTGGAAAGGAAGGCAAGGCAAGGCAAGGCAGAGGGCTGGTTACTCAACACGTGCTGTCGCTGCAGGAGAGCAAGGGCTACGACTTCGAGTCGGAGACTGACACGGAGAGCATCGCCAAGCTGGTCAAGTACATGTACGACAACCGGGACAGCAATGACATCAGCTTCACCACCCTGGTGGAGAGGGTCATCCAGCAGCTGGTAATGCTGGGAGCGGGCTGGGGACACGGGGGCGGGCGGGCGCACTCGCTTGCACCCCCGGTGCAGACCCAGGCACAGACACACGCAGTAACAGCTGTGCTCGGGTACTGCCCAGGGTGACCTGGCGCGTGCGGCGCCGTGCCTGTGCCAGGCTGTGCCATGGGGCATTCCGTGGTGCGCGCTGAGGAGTGGTTTTGTCCCTCCTATCTCTGACAGTTCACCTCGGGTGTACCTTCGTTTGTCTCTAACGTTAGTCGATACTCACGTGAAAAATGCCTAAATTTGGGGGCGCAAGTGTCTCGAGGCCGACGGCTCCTGCTGCGTTGGGTGGCGAGCGTGGGGGGCGTGGGACAGCGTGAAAATAAGTCTGTGTTCTAGCTCTTCCTGGAAACCTCCATCTGGAAGAGATGCTGACCCCTTGTGGGAACTTCACCGTGTGGCTGTGTGTCCACGTGTCCGTTTGTGTGGCGTTGTGTGCAGGAACAGGATCTATCCACAGCTTACCGCTTGTCCCAGAGCGCATTGTTCAGGAGACAGTTTTTCAGTGATTTGCCTGGCAGGAGCTGTAGTAGCAACAGACCGAGAACACGCGTTGCTGGCAGACACAGTGGCTCACCTGTGCGCTCGGTGGCACCACGCCTGAGCAAATGCCCCACAGTGGTGGCGCTTCTTTCCCCAGGTCTCGCCTTTGTAAGTCTCCTCACTGTGCTCTGAACTAAGGCGGGAGCACTCGCGCGGGTGGCCGGTGATGTCCGAATGCAGCATCTGGGAGTTCAGAGGACTCATTAAGCGGCTGAGGCTGAGCTGCCTGGGCTCGGGGGAGGGCCAGCCTTCCAGAAAGAGGTGCCTGCAGCTCCTGGTGGCTCTGAAGACAGCTGTGAAGCCGCCTGTTGGGTGTCTCGTTCACAGAAACACGGGTGCAGCTTCTGTGCTGAGAATGCTGAAGTGGTGGCCCGGGCCTCAAATGAAAGGATAAACAGTTTGTATCTCTTTGTTTTCCAGGAAGGTGCTTTCGCCCTTGTGTTCAAAAGCGTTCATTATCCTGGTCAGGCGGTTGGTACCAGGTAAGTATCGCCGCGGGAGCGAACGTTCTTGTTGCACCCTGTATGTCGTTGTCTTTTGTCCCCTCAAGTCAGAAGACGGTGGGGTAGAGGTGGTTCTCATCGTACTGTGTATGCTGGGGTGAACGTGGCTGTTGGGTTTAATTTCCTTTCTGTTTGTTCTCCATTTATCACAACAGAAAATTCCCAGAAATGTTTTGAAAATTTCTCAGTGACTGCCTGTATCACCACTGGTCTTGAACAGGTGTTTTTTTGTAGACTCGGGTTGTGAGAGCTTTGAAAGGAGATGGGTTTGTCTTTTCCTTTGTGTTAGCCATTGTGGCAGCATTTGGACAAGTCCTCCGTTTGACTTGCAGTTTGGGCAGCCTGGTGTTCAGGTTTTCTGCTTGGCGTTTTAACATCTTTAAACATCAGCATCAGTCGGGCTGGTTTAACCATACACGTGCCTGACAGGGGTTTTGAATTTCAGTGGCAATAGCTGTTTGCAGGTGCATACGGCGAGCGGTGCGTTCCTGGTTCAAGTGTCTGTGGGATTGCAGTTGCTCTTGCAGAGTTGCGGCTAAGTTTGAGACAGATTCCTCATGTCCTTGTGTTTATTCAGAGATTCTTCCGCTCTGTCTTGCAGCCTCCCATGTTTGCAGCACTAACGACTTATCTGGGAGGAGCTTGCTCGTTTTTAGTTCGGTTCGGTTTCCGTGCTGCAGAACAGTTCCTTCAGGTCGGGTGTCAAGGTGGTGAATCTTTGGGCGCTGAGGGTTGTAACTTGATGTCTTCTTGCAGGCGAGGCAGCCCCCTGCTAATAGGAGTGCGCAGCGAGCACAAGCTCTCCACTGACCACATCCCGATACTCTACCGGACGGGTAAGCACGAGCATCCCCCTCCCCATAGGAGCCGCGTTCCAGTCACACTCAAACCAACGTACAGGCATAGAGTTTTGCTCACAGTTGCATGCTCTGGAATACACACTATGCTTCTAAACTTTCAGCTGTAAATGAAACCATTATAGAAAAAGAGATTTTATTTCTTTTAAGTAAGTTTTCAACCACATGCTGTACCACCATGTACCTCAAGTTAGTCTCTAGTTTTATAGTTAAAGCTTTAATGTTCAGTGGTTGCAAGGAAAACTCGCTTTAATGCAGTTCAGGATAATATAGTTAAACTTAGATACTGAAGTTTTTATTTTAAAGTCTGTGGCATGTTGGCATTCGTGGGCCTTGTTGTTTCCAAGAATAAAAATGGCCGTGTGTTGCAGGCTACAGGCTTTGTGCCATCATGAACCTTCCCCCTGCCCCGCGGCATAATTTTTGAGAAGCGGAATGCCGTTACCATCTTCGTGGCAATTGATATTTATGTTGTCCACCCATCTTCCCCTCACACGTGTGTTCTACCACTGTAGACACATAGCTGCGCCCTTGAAATGAAAAGTGGCTAAGAAAGAATTACCCTGTAACGTACCGTTGTCAGAGTCTGAACCCGTGCAGTTACCGGCACTGGGTTAGGTCTCGGAGCGCTGCAGTGATCAAAAGGACTTGCTGTCGCAGTTTGTCCTACCGCTTCCTATCGGCGTTGCTAACGGTAGCTTGCTGCAACGTGATGTGAAGAAGCAGTCCCAGTAAGCTTTGTGTTTGCTTTCGGTTGATGCTGGGCAGTGAGCAGTAATCCCCAATGTATGTATGTATCGCTTTTCTTTTTTTTACCACTGATTATCTGAAGTTTGTTTTGTTTTTTTCACTTACACTTTCAGCTGTACAATCTATGGATCATTCTTTTGATGGAATATCCATTAAAATGGAGGAAGGTGCCTACCAGAGAAAAATCTAATCCTTGAAATTTCAGACAAATCCTCCAGTTCCTTAGGAAAGGAATCATCAATGAGACAAATATGCCTTCTCTCTTTAATATGTGGCTATTGCTTTCCGTGTAGTGTAGTGAAACAAGTGGGATAATCGGAATTCCTTCTTGATCAGAAACACGACGAGCAACACACAGGAAGATACTCTATTTCAAGTACTCTGTTGTAGTGTTCAGCACACACGCAAAATTGATGACTTGGTGCAGGTTGCGCTGTGTGCTCCCTGCAGCTCTGATTACGGAAGGAAACCATTAAGTTACCTTAAAAAAACCCCACAAAGCAATAGAGTGAAACCCTGTTAGGAGGCTGCTAATAATCCTAATGCAGGCATTCTCCAGAACTCCTTCTGGAGTTCAGCTTGTCAAAGAGCTGCGTCCTCCCTCCTCATCAAAGTGTGAATCTGAACGGCAGCTTCTAGCAGAAGCAGTAAGATTGACCTGAGGCTGGAACTTGCTTCCCCGTGCTCACTTAGCAGGGTGAACTGTTTTTAATTCACATTAAGTACTTAATTTTGTAAAGGCTTAACCTGTCGTATGCGGTGTGGTGAGCTAAGTTCACATCTGAAGCAGGAGAGCGCTTTTCTGTAGGAGCAAAGGATCTGATTCTTAGCTACCGTAAATAAATGATTCCAGCCTCGGGCACTGACAGCTTAGTGGGTAAAATCTGCGCCCTTCTGCCGGAGGAGAAACAAGCCTCAGTTTGCTGAAAGGTGAGCTGTGTTTGTTCTGTCAGGAGCTGGTTTGCCCGAATCCAAGCGTTAGGTGAGGCTTTGTTTCTTTTTACCAAACGAGTCTCTCTTAAGTTAATGTGAAGTGTTCAGAGTAAAATTCAGGAGACGTGTTAATTCCGAGGGGTTTTAAGAACCAAAGTTCCTCAGCCTTCAGCGGCACTGAGGCGTTTCTGAAAAACGGACCGTGTGACATGTATGGTTTAGGGAATCTTCGACTGTAATCGTTGTTTCGTTAGTTGTGTAATGCTGTCATCTGAAAGCACCTCTCACAGAAAGGAAATGTTTTATGCTGCTTGAGTAAGCGCGCAGAATATTAAGCGGCTCTATTAATCTGTGCTGTAGTGCCTTTGCAGAACTGCCGCAAAATGGAGAGTGAGGTGGTATCAAAATATACTCAAAACATACCACCCCCTCACCCTGCCACCCCCCCGCCCCGCCCCCAGTTTTTATACTATACCTGTGTTCATTCTCCGTGATGTCTCCATTCTTTGATTTAGAAGGGAAGAGATTAAAGGAGTACTTCTGTGTTGCTTCTAAATTCCAGTCAATGGGAGGTAGGTGCCACAGAGCAACTGTCCAGGTTATCTGTAGATAAAGGGACAAGCAGTGGACTAATCGGTAGATAAACAACAACCATAACTGGCTGATAATACTCACTGTAACTTTTCAACCACTCCTTGGAAAGCTACACGTATCGTGTGTGTGTGCACAGTAAGAAAGCGTTCCAGTTACAGCTCAGGGCAGAATCTGGAATACAGGAAAGCAATGCAACATAATAAAGTCAATGCAGGGAAACGCTGTGTTCTGAGAAACCAGATCTGCATGTGTTGATCAAGTGTGGGTGCTTCTGTTGGGGAGCGGCCTCTAACACCTTTGCTCTGTCCTTCCTCAGCAACAAATCGCTCTGCCTGTCTCAACAGCAAAGGAGTTGTTTTCCTAATTCACTGACTTTAAAATGGAGGGCTCTAAATCGTTGGCTGAGTGGAACCTTCTTATGGAGTATCAACATGAAAGCAGTATTTTTTCTTTACATTTTCATTTACAGAAGTATAAATCTAAACATTGTGCGCTCAGCTTGCGTCCCTGAATCAGATCGGTATCCAGTAGGCGAAACACAACGTTAGAGCTTACAGGATAAATGTAGGATAGAGTAACTTCAGTGTTGTTACTCTTCAGCAATAGTCACGTTTTGCTAGATAAGCTGATTAATCCACCCCCGCCCCTCACCATACCGTGCACAATGACTGGCAAATAATTTTGTTCGAGCAGTAGGTGTTTTGGTCCTCATCTGCGTTCCTGGTGCGCTTCGCCACTGAGGAGTATTCTCTGCAGTTGGAGAGGGGGTGGAGGATTAGAGAGTGTTGGGGATTGCCAGAGTACTTCAGAAAGGCTCCCTGCTGAAATACTGAGCTTCTTTAAAGGCTTAGTGCAAGTTTTTCAGAAGTTGACTCTTAGCCCTGTGTCCCTCAGTACGCTTAGATCCTTCCCCAGCAATACCGCAAGACTCTCCGCAGTTTCCCAGCCGTACAATTTTTGGATCAGAATGAGGTGGCTGCTTTTGGTACCTCAGGAACAACGCCGAGTACGTAGTCGTGTATTTCCTGACCCGTGTCTGAACATGTTAGCTCAGCCAGGCAAAAGTAGGCTTGGTTACATCTGCCGGTGCTCGGTGGAACAGTGTAGTTGCACAGGTGGCAGCTCTGAAACAATTTCACCCAGTGCTGAGAATGATTAACAAAGAAAGAGCAGTCCTCCTCGATTTCCCAAAGCCTCAGGGAAGTCAGTGAAACAGGAGAAACTTAGAACGATAAGGTTGGCATATGCAGCCGCGCCTGTGTTGGTAAATGTGACTGCTCCTAAAGCAGCTTGAATTCTCTTCTCCTAGCGGAGCCACGCTTAAAGTTTCATTTGACTTTTTACTGATGTTTTCCTCTGAACTTAAAACTCGGCAGTAACGTTCCACTTGCAGACGTACCTCAAGAGCACATAAAATCCTTGCAAGCAAACTGAGAAAGGGCACGGTAGCACGAGCGCTAGCGTGCTGCCTCTGCTGTTGTCACTGCTAAATGCGCTGTGACCACGCACAGTGATGAAAATAGTGCTTCATGTTGGTACTGTGCCTTGGGAGCTCTGCTTGAGCCTGACACCGCAGCTGCGTTCCGGGTCTGCCACTGTGTGCGGGGCCTAATCCTCGTGTCTTCTAGGTAAAGACAAGAAGGGAAGTTGCAACCTGTCTCGTGTCGACAGTACCACCTGCCTTTTCCCTGTTGAGGAGAAAGCTGTCGAGTACTACTTTGCTTCTGATGCTAGGTAGTGTTTTTCAGTATCTTTTATAAAAGTATGCTGTTGACAGCTGAGGCCTTGGACCAAGAGGTGGAGAGGCTCTGCTTTCTTTACGCGTGATTGTCCTGGTCCATATGGCTGTTACTTTACAAACATTAAGTAGTTACCATGTGCGGCCCTGAAAGAGAATGAGGTGGATTAGGTGAGAATTTCTGTTCCAGAAATAAACACTCGCTTTGGAATAGTGGTGTTATCCTGCCTCGAGCACATCTGGTGCTGTGATTCCAGAGGTGAGCGATGGGAAACCTGAGAGAACGCTGACCCAGGTTGAGAGGACAGGTGCTGATTGTCAGGAGAATGGTGTTGATTCTCCAGGGCTGGTGAATTGCACACATGCAATTCCTTTATCATCAAAGGTGGCATATTTTAATCCCAGTGGAGGGAGGAAAAGACTAACTTGACAGCAGCCTTACCAGAACTTTGGGTTTTCTCTGTATTGGGGAAATGAACTTGTTCCAGAAACGTAAAAATGCTGCTGTGGTTGACTTCTGCAGCTGCTCTTGTCTGAGCACTTTGGAGAGGGTTAGGACACCCTGATGCGCTCTGATTCTAGAGAGCTTTTCAGTGACTTGCCCAAGGTCAGCACAAAAGCTACTAAAATAGGGAGCTGATGTATTTCAGTACAGCTTGCTTTGTTAAACTGAGAGAGAGTACAAGCCAAAACCTGGCCAGAGATTTTAAAGCCCGCTGGTAATTCCAGCATTGACATTCCCCAAGTAAACTGCAGGCAGGGGAGGTATTCGGTAGCACCTAATTCTTGGAGTGCTTCTGAGCAGATCTCGGACTACTTTACCAGGTGGCCAAGCTGTCCCCAGTTTTACAGATGGGGAAAATGAGATGCAGGGAGGGACAATGGCTTATCACTGGAAAAACCAAGAAAGGAGTCTGCACCTGTAGTCGAGCACCCTGCGTGCTAAGGCAAATTACTGTCTTCCTTACTTCCACTCTCCAGTTCCTAATGATTAGATCACATTGCTGCACATGCTGCTTTGTCTGAGGAATTCATAGTTTCTTCTTAAAGCAGGCACTGAAATTAATAATGAGGTAGGTGGAAAAAATCCGATTATATTGGCAGCGTGGAAATGTAATTTAAGTAGTACTCCTGTTTTAAAAGCAATTCCATTGGAATGAGTAACTTTCTTGAACCAAAAGCTTTATGTTGGATTATAAATAGGGCTGTAGCCCTCATCCTTCTGTGAAAAATAGTGTCTTATGGTAGATGGTGTATGCTTTTGTAGTGCTGTCATTGAGCATACCAACAGAGTGATTTTCCTTGAAGATGACGATGTAGCAGCCGTGGTCGATGGCCGTGTTTCCATCCACCGGATTAAACGCACAGCCGGCGATCACCCCGGACGCGCCGTCCAAACCCTGCAGATGGAGCTTCAGCAAATTATGAAGGGTAAAATCTTTTGGCTGTCACCTGTGTAGATGCACAGATCCTCCCTGGAGTCAGCCAAAGTCAGGTTGAAGACGACCTCTGGGGGTCATCTGGTCCAGTTGCTGTGCTAAAAGCGGGGCCAGGTAGATCAGAGTGTTAACGGGTCTTTAGTTGAGTTTGCAGTATCGCCAAGGACAAACCCCACAGCCTGTCTGAGCACCTGTTCCAGCGCTTTACTACCCTCACGGTGAAAAAAGTTCTCCTTACATCTAATGGGACTCGCCCTCCAGCTGCTAGCACAGTAATGAGGGGAGTCGTGGGCTGAGGGTTTTGCCTCCTGCTCGGAGGGATCCGTTTTTCCCAAGGTGATCCCTAGCAGGCTTGCCGTTCCAGATCTGACCCTTCATTGGCACAGTCTAGTAACTTGAGCCTAGCTCTCGTGATGAGCTGATGCTTTGGCAGGAAAAGAAGCATCAGCTTAATAATCCCTGACTGGTGACTGGCCTGTTAGTGACTGCGGGCCAAGCTTTTCCCTATATACATAGGAAAAATGCAAATTACCAGGAGGTAAAGTGTTCTCACTTGTTTTGTTTCTTCCTTTTATAGGTAACTTCAGCTCATTTATGCAGAAGGAAATTTTTGAACAGCCAGAATCTGTGGTTAATACGATGAGAGGAAGGGTTAACTTTGATGACTACACTGGTAATTGAGATTAAGCCTCCTTTATTTTTGACAGCTCAGTATCTAGTAATTATTCAAAGTAGGTATAGAGGAGGAAGTGGGTGATGAAATGGGAGATTAGAACGTGCTGGTGTAAGATGACATGCGTGTCTCACAGGGAGCGCTTCCAGAATTACATGTGCTGGTGGCAAGATTACTTTTTGTGGGGTTTTTTTTGTGTTTGTTTTTTATTTTTGCAAACTGGTTGATTGGAGATTGTAACACGCTGTATGTTAGCACCAGTAATCTTGAGAATTTCTGCTACCTGGCCACCCTAATTTTTCTTTCTGAATCTTGCTTACAGTAAATCTCGGTGGGCTGAAGGATCACATTAAGGAGATTCAGAGGTGTCGTCGTTTAATCCTTATCGCCTGCGGGACAAGTTACCATGCTGGAGTTGCGGTGAGTGGTCAGTCTTGACGTGTTTGCGAACGGTAGCTAGAATTGAACAGCAGGCAAAGTATTGCGTGGGCCAAGCAGGTTAAGGACGGATTTCAGGTTAAGGTTGAGCACGTGCACACTGTTGAGCGAAGACCCTTTGGGAAGCTGCATACACCAGAATTTCAGTTCACCGGCAGCAGCAGTAGGAAATAAAGGCTGAGGAACTCGAATACTTAAGCAAATGTTGCCTGTGACTTTTATCGCTATGGAACGCTTTGAAGAACCAAACCCTCCTCTGTCATAAAAGACAGTTGGCAGGGGAAGAGACAGTGCAAGAACAGAACGCAAACGCTGCAGCAAGGTAGGGGTTGCCGTGAGCCAGATGGGATTTCCTTTGCTGTTGATGCAGGCAGTGATGGCGCTTGCTTAGAGACATCTCTATGCTTGCCCAGTACAGGGGAGAGGTTTCGCTTTGTACCTCACAGAAGTACTGGCTGTGCATACGCCAGCGCGTGATTTTGTTTCGTCAAGGCCTGACCTAATCATTGGTTAAAACGCGATGGCTGTAGATGAAGCCTTTCTAGATTGTAGCGTGGCAGCCCATAATGCTGCAGTTAAGAGTACTCCGCAGTTTTGCGGAGGAATCCTTTAGCTTCTCTCAGAAATGGTGCAAAACACAGTTCACCGATTTACAAGGGCCAGAAAAGAAAATTTTTGTTCATCTTGGCTAGCTCTGTGAGAGAATGTTCACAGTAATCCGTCGACTAGCCAGAACAAGTTTCTGGCTTGGCCGAGATACAGGTGGTGGCTTCCGAGTTCTTCAGTAGTACAAGTTATAGTCCGACAGGTTATTGTATAATCTGTACGAAGTGTTAAGTGAGACTTACTTAAGAACAATCTATGTGTGAGGGAGGAGTTGGCCTCACGGGCTTTTCCTGGTGCCAAAAGCCAGGGTCGCTTTGCACAGGGCGTGGGTGCACTGAGTAATTAAAACAGTCCAGCACTACTGTTCACGTGGTATTTTGATAGTAATGTTTTCCAGTGTGTGGCAACTAGAAGGGTTTTTTTGTACTCCAAACACTTGGGTTTTTAAACACGATGTAATAGGTAACTTTTCGACATCTCCGTTTACCAGACCCGTCAGGTTCTGGAAGAACTGACTGAATTACCTGTTATGGTTGAACTAGCCAGTGACTTCTTGGACAGAAACACTCCTGTCTTCAGAGATGATGTTTGCTTTTTCATCAGCCAGTCAGGTATGGTCTCACTTCACCACCCACTCACTCCCCTCTTTCCTGTAAATGTTAGCTTGGGAGGGAAAAGGCAGCAGGGCCAAATTCCTGTGCCTGCCGGTAGGCTTGCGTGTGGTACGCGCGAGAGGTCAGCACACGCGTGCTAGAGATGCGGGAAAATAGAGCGGTTCTCCTCCTGCCTGTCCGTGTGCTGGTGCAGGGTTTTGTTTAGCTCAGTCTTACATGTGGTAACAGTAGTCTTGGTTCCTTTCTCTGTGAGGAAATACTCGATCAGTGAACAGACTAAAAAAATGCTACTAAGCCCTAGATAAAGGCAAGTCGATAGCTTGTTTTCAGTAGTTCTCTCGTTAAAGCACGACCAAATACTGAGCTGTATGGTGGATTGGATCCGTAAAAGAAATGAAACTCTTACGCACGAGTATCAAAAAACACAACAACCTTGGAACGGAATGTGAGATGGAAGACACACTTAAACATTTAAAAAAAAAAAAGTGATGTATATCGCATTCAAAATATTTCCAAGGACAGCTGCAATACAAAACTACAATATATTTTTTCCTCTTAGTTGCGTTTACCATTGTAGATTTTAATAACTGATCCTCAGCTTTGATACTAAACCCAGTAGTTACCTTCTCTCCATAGGTTAAAATAGTCTTTTGGTAGCAATTTTTTCTTCTCAGTACCCAGTAACTCAGGCTGTCCTCTCGATGCAGAGGGCTCATGTAAGTGTTCAGGTTTTCCCTGGGCTTTTGGCACACACGTGCAGATGTTGCTGCTTCCCCTTCGGAACTGTTCAGTCCGAGTCTAACAGGGAACACAATTGAACAGGGCACACTAGGGGACGTGTCTTTCTCCTGAAGCGTGGGATGTGACAAGCCAACAAAGATTGTCCTGGAACCTGAGCTTGGTCATCAGGCAGTACGAAACCAAAAGAAATACTGAGCTCAAATCGCCGTGGTTCCCCCCACCCATAAATCTGTTTTTCTGGCCCGAGATTCCCACCCTGCAAGACTTGCTTTAAGTAGTGCAGCATGCAGAGCGGTTCTTACGCATCGGTGTGCTGAAGGAGAAGTGTGCCAAACTAACCTCGGGGTTTTTTGTTCTCTACTGTCACCTTGCACGTGCAGGAGTACTCAGGAGGGGGTGTTCTTTTAGGACAAAAGCAACCCGGTGATGCTAGATGGAATTACACAAGAGCTTCTATTTCCAGTCCCGTCTCAGCACTGCTGGGATCATCAGTGCAAGGTTTCCCCCTGCCCCCCCCCATCGTGTTCATTTAAACCAACCTTTTCTGCTTCTTTGTATCCAGAGTTTTTGAATCAACATGTTAAGCGCAGTCCGATCTAAGCCAGCTTGTGTTGGCATAGTGCAAACAATTTTGGATGGGGACAATTCGTTTCTGACATAGCCTCTTTGATAGCTCTCCTGGTTTGGTTTTGCAAGCCCTCCTGTTGTTGGCAAGCACCATCAGCAAACATGTCAAGCAAACGTGGCTTGCAGCGGCAGTGAGGTGGTGGCCGGCATCCAGGCTAGCTGTAACGCAGTGCCGTCGCGTATCTCCGGTACGCTCCAGCTGGGTTGTAGCCAGATATCCCTAATGCACGTTTCCCCCACCCCACCCTGCCCCAGGTGAATTTTTAACCAGGAAAAGGAAGAAAGTTGGTTGTGTTAGAGAAGATATGCTTGAGCTGCTGCTGCCTTTTTTTTTTTTTTTTTTAAAACCACAGTAGCAGGATACTGACTTTCCCTTACACCAAATACTATTGTTTGGGTTTGTGTTTTCTGGAGTTCACTGTCATGTTTTTAAGGTTAAAACAGAGTGTGCTGGGGCTGAAATAACTACTACCAACTCCTTTGACGTGCGGGCAAATACAAATCCCTAGGATTCTGTTTGGGAAATCACTGCAGTTTTACGTCTGCAGTGACAGTGGTAACCGATACTGACCTGCAGCATTGTCACTACCGGTCTTCTCAGGTGAGACAGCAGATACGTTGATGGGTCTTCGGTACTGCAAGGAGAGAGGAGCCTTAACCGTGGGGATAACTAACACAGTTGGCAGCTCTATATCACGAGAGACAGATTGCGGAGTCCATATCAACGCGGGACCGGAGATCGGAGTTGCCAGTACCAAGGTAAGTCCTAAGTCTGTAGACTCACTCATGGTTACTGAGGCTCTCCCTGGAGGCGTTGGCTATAGCACGGCTCCTCTGTTCAATGCTTTCTGTTCCCTTTTTACCAGCTGCTATTGAGGATTGCATAGTTAACGACCGTGTGCCCAGCACTATTAATTTTCTTTTTTCTTGTATGTTGCAAAGGGCTGCTTTTTTTCTTTCTTGTTTTTTAATTGTAAATGAACTATTATAAGGAAGCAATATTAAACATTCAAAACAAAGGAGTCTCAGAGGGAAGAATTCCCTAGGAGACAAGAAGTCTCTCCTCTTTATCATCATTTCTCTTGAGGTGCAGGCTGAAACTAAGGTCTGAAGACAAAAAAGGAAATTCAAAACCAAGCTTATACAAACTTACACAAGTTTGTCAGCGTGTAACTTCCCTCAGTGGCACTGCTTTACTAAAGAAAGTGTGATACTAAGACAATGCTTTCGGCAAATGAGGAAATGGTCTTTTACAGAAAACCAGTGTTCATGTCCACCTAACAAACAGAATTATTCTGTGGTTGATGCATCTGGCTACGCGTGATACAGTATAAAATAATTTGCTTTGCTGCATTTCATTTTGATGAAGTGCTTCTGCCTGGTGAAATCTGCTTTGATTTAGTTATATTTAGAGGCGAGATGATGTCAATCTGTTACATAAATTCAGCCAAAAACCACATTTGAGTTTAATAGTTCATTGGGGAATTTGATCATGGAAAATTCATGAGTCTCTTACAAGAAACTCTTGAACGAGTTATTTGTCCCTGGGTTGTTTTCACATAGCCCACGTTACAGTCTGGAGATAACTGAAAATGGCATTTTCTCTCCGGTGATGTGGGGAGTTACCAAAGTTGTCCATATATGAAACATCAACTCAGAAAGTTTCTGCCCTAAGGTTGCCCGGAACTTCATTTTGAGAACATACTATAAACAACTCGGGCATTGCTCACATGACTCTTTGGTGTTACTTACTTCTGTAACCTTCACCTGCACCAAACAAAGCAGATCACGTCCCATATCAAACTCCGCCAGTCAGCATATCTGAAACTTTTCTAGATTCCTTCAGAGCTGTTTAAATCTCCTCTAATGCACCAACATGAAAGCTTGTTTGATCATTGTTTAGGAAGGGACAGAAATACTACAAACCTTAATCTTATTTCTAAGCAACTTCAATCTGGCACCACAGACCACTTCCGAGCATTTGTCGTGTAAGGACTTGAGAGGCGATGGCTGTTCGATACGCCGCCTCAGATGTCTTTGTGAATGGATTGCCTTGAGCACTGATTTCACTTGCCTGTGCAGATAATTTTTCCCCAGAGTCAGTGACACCAGTCTCTGTGGTCTTTTGGCCAAATATGGAGCCTTACCAAGGTGAAGAGTTCAGGATCTCCTCTTACAAAGATGTGGGGTGGGAAATCACTCACCTTGAACGTGGTCCAGAACAGTTGCAGCTAGCTGTCCTGTTGCGATGGCCGGGTGCTAGTACATCTGCCACTGTGCGCCTCCAGTCAGTGGGTCTGCCCGTCTTCAGTGCTTGCAGCGAAGGAGGACACGGGTATGGTCACGAAATAGCATTCAGTAGTCACCGGGGATCTCAGAAATACTCCGTTTTGCTTGTTGTGTCTTAATGTCTCGGAGTAGTAAGGAGATCGTGCTATTGCACGCCTCCATTTGAGACTGGCTGGACTGAGATTTGCCCCGTAAATTTCATGTTCATCTTTGCTACTTAATAGCAATGAAATCTGCCGTTTGGTACCACGGTAAGAATAAAGTCAACAGCTGGTCCAAGTATTTTACATAGTAGGTGACAACCATTTGGTTCCTGCCTTAATGATGTGTCTTCTCTCTCCCCCCACCCCCTTTTTAGGCCTATACCAGCCAGTTTGTCTCTTTGGTGATGTTTGCTCTCATGATGTGCGACGACAGAATTTCTATGCAGGAAAGGCGCAAGGAGATCATGCGTGGTCTAAAGGGACTGCCAGGTAGGAGGCTGCTGTGTCTACTGCCTCTCGCCAGTGAAAGGCAGTAGCCCAGGCTAACTTCAGCAGTGCCTGAGCTTTGCTTATGAAAGACCGAGGGGATCAGATACGTGCAGTGTGGCAACAACTTGCAACAGCCACCTCTGTAATGGCTTCAGACCGCTAAATTGGACTATGAAAACACTGAGTCCAATTTTTGTGCAAGTCGCTGCTATCTGTGTGTGTGAAGTACAGGCAGTGTGTATAGTTTGAGAGGCACAGGCATGTAAGCACACACAACTTGAAGTCTTCTCTTTCCTTCTAGACTTAATTAAAGAAGTGCTGAGTATGGATGATGAGATCCAGAAGCTAGCCACGGAGCTATACCATCAGAAGTCTGTTCTCATCATGGGACGTGGCTACCATTACGCTACATGCCTTGAGGGAGCTTTGGTAAGAGATTTTCTTATTTCAAATGCCCTTAGCTACGGACTTCGCATTTCAGCGCAGGAAATGGCACGTGGCTATGAGTTGTTTTAAAAGCAGCTAGCAGCTACAGTGTGTTGGCTGACGTACCAGGTCAGATAGCTAAAGTTCACCGTAGCACTGCTGAGGCTGCCACTTTGAGATACCCAAGTCACCCAACAGCCATGGGCTACGGGGGTTGTGTTTTCCTCATTCACTCTGGGAACGCTTTCCTGCGACAGACCGGGCACCCTAATCAGATGACTTCTTTGAAGTGTTGGGGTGGCATTTCTGGGAATGCTCAGCATCCAGAGCTGGGCGTGTACCTTCTAGAACCTGTACGTTGCAGTTTTTACCTTTGAGGAGATTCCTGTCGTTACCAGTTCTGTCCCCCACTGACATGCAAACGCATTCCCTTTGCGTTTGCCTGCCCAGTTCAAGACCGTGATCTTGGCTGTGTCGGCTGATGGCAAATCCTAAGTCCTGTGGTGGGTTTGGGGTTAGAACTGTGAGTGGTGATGGGCCTGCAAGCAGCTCAGCCCAGATGCACCACTTGGACCTAGGTTTTCAGGCTGGCTTTGCTACATATGGGATCTGACGAGAACCAGACGATGTTTTTACAAAGTTACAGAGGAGTGGAAGAAGCCACAGCAATGGTTAAAAAATATCAAAAGTTTGATGAAGCTTTATGAATTATTTTTTTCTCCATTTAGAAAATTAAAGAAATTACCTACATGCACTCCGAAGGGATATTGGCAGGTGAGCTGAAGCACGGCCCTCTTGCGCTGGTGGACAAACTCATGCCCGTTATCATGATCATCATGAGAGACCATACATACGCCAAGTGCCAGAACGCTCTCCAGCAGGTCATTGCGCGGCAGGTAAGTACCTGGAAAAGTTTACAGTGCATCAGAAATGTTGCTTTTAGTATAAAAGTTTACAGGGCACCCAAACTTTAGTCTGCTTTAGTGTCACTGCCTAACATGGGAATGCAGTAGCTGTTCTGGGCATTTCAAGAGCAATTTTTGCAGTGGATTGCAGAAGCCTGTGGTTCCTTTACCCCTTAAAATATGCTACAGGGATGCCAATGAGATGCTAAGCTGTTCCATTCTAAACAAAGTAAGAAGTTCTTGCTGCTGGCGCTCTGAGCAGAAGTGAGAAAAGAACCTTCCAGACCTGTTTTTTTCAGCATTTCCCTTTGTTGCAGGGGCGACCTGTCGTGATTTGTGATAAGGAAGACATCGAGACAATTAAGAACAATAAGAGAACAATCAAAGTTCCCCATTCAGTGGACTGTCTGCAGGGGATCCTGAGCGTTATCCCCCTTCAGCTTCTGGCTTTCCATCTCGCAGTTCTCAGAGGCTACGATGTGAGTACGGTCTTCCTTCCCTTCTGCACTCGTGTTTGCTGTCTGCAGGTCTGGAAAAGATGCGTTGGGTGATGTTGGAAGTCTGTGGGGTTGTCAGTGTAATTGCTTGAGCTACTGGAACGACTGGGTTACATGGCAGACCTGGCAATTACAGAAGTTTCTCCCGAACAACAGTGGCAGGCAGTCCAGCACGCTTGGCCAAGTCTTGTGCGGTTGAGTTTGGACCCGTGTTTCTCTTCTGGTACAAGCGTACAGTTTCTGGAGGGCTGGTAGGAAGCTAAAAGGAAGGTAACAGTCCACAGAAGGGTGTCTGCAGACAGGGTCTGTTTGTGTTAGGTGTTTGATCTTAATACAGACACTGGCCTCTCTACCTTTGCTTGTTTGAGCACTGTAGCAATGTAGACTGAAGGGACTAACTCCCTAGTTCTTGAGAGAGGGGTTGTAGCAATTGAGGTTTATGGACTTTTTCTGCACCAATTATCCTAAGTTAACGTGAAAATATGTTCAGTCATTTCCAGTTTAAATGCAGAACAAACATGCCACACATTACAGAGTTAAACACAAACAAAACGGTATGTAAATACTCACAAGCGTGTTCTTTCTCCTCCCTCTCTGCAGGTTGATTTTCCAAGAAATCTGGCCAAGTCCGTAACTGTAGAGTGAAAGATCATCTGACTCATAGGG
Source organism: Steatornis caripensis (assembly GCA_013398225.1). NCBI lineage: Eukaryota > Metazoa > Chordata > Aves > Caprimulgiformes > Steatornithidae > Steatornis > Steatornis caripensis. The sequence goes on from VZSC01013068.1 coordinate 151,477, forward strand.
GCAAAGGGGAATTAAATGAGAGACTTTTTTTTTGGTACCAAAATAACTTGATTTTAAAGTCCCCTAGGTAAATCTTATTTTGGTAAATCATTGTTTGTGTATAAGATCACTGTAATTCAATTACATTAGTGATTGTCAAATTGATTCCACATGCTATGTCAATAGCTTTGGGTTTTTGAACAATAGACTTGTTGTTCAGTGGTTTTCTTTAAAGATTACTGAGTCTTCTAGGTAAGGGGTCCTCCACTTTACTTTAAGATAATGTCATTGTTTCTTACCCAGTGTGGCTCATTCCAGTCGTTGATGAGAAACCATGGAATGAATTACCTGTCATGCTCTCAGGCAGTGAAGCAGGACACCACAACATACAACTGGAGCAAGAGCTGTTACTGGTCATGCTTGTGCAGATATTTTAACAGTGAATGAAACTGTAAACAAGCATTTGGGGTCAATTTCTGCCTCATGTACAAAAGGGAATTCAGCTGACCTGTCACAACCTCCAAATTCTAGGCATGTGGGAAATGTGCTAAGAAAATAATGTTGCTTCAGAAGGATTTTGTCTATGCCAAATACCTAGCAAGTGAAAATCTCATAGACTCAGTGGGCCACAGTGCTGTGTCACACCAGCGTGTACCCATAGCTGTGCCCGTGGGGACAGTGGAATGCACGCCTTGGAGTGTAAATGGAAGCAGTGGCTGACTCGGTATGGATGCTTACCGGAGTGGGGGAAGGAGTATGAACAGTATCCCTGAATATGAACAGTGCTCCGTTTGTGCTGGTGTTTTGTTGTAGCTGTTTTGATTTGGGTTCTTTAAAACAAGTCTGCCCGTGTTGAGGATATTTGCCCTTGAACTGAGCACTGTGGCGCTGTAAACACAGCCTAGGGAGCCAGCTTTATGCTGCTGCGGGTCACTTACTAGTCTGAAGGCATAGAAGAAAGTTTCCACCTTGTGTCTCTCCGGCAGAGAGACGGCACTAAAGACAGCACCTCCCTTTCCGAGGCTTACGACGTTAGCCAGAGCCCCTTAATGAAAGCACGGTTTCTGGTTTATTTAGGAGCAGTTTGGATATGACTTGTGTCAAGCTCGGCTGGTTTAAAATAGGAGGGTATAAAAAAGGCTCAATAGACACAACAGAAATAGATACCTTGGTAATAGTTTTACAACAGGCTTGCAGAGAATCAGAAATTACACAGAAAATACACCTTAGAGACGTAACACTGGCTTTTTCAAAGTCATTAAGGGGCAGTTGGCGGTGTATTTCCTAATGCAAGGAGGTGAATTTCCTGCCAGCTTGATGGGTTTTGAATTAGCTTTACGCATGCACTGTAAAAACCCCCACACTACAAGGCATAAAGCAATGCTTGCCAAATGCTGGTGAGCATTCCAGGTCACTTACTGCCCCCAGGAATCGCTTTAACAAATGCAGTGCTTGGGGATTGCCCGCCACCCTTTAAAACCCAGGTCTCTTCGCCGGGGCTGGCTGTTGCTAAGCGGCAGTAGTCCAGGCCCACTCGTACAGTGGAAGACGACTGCTGGGACCGAGGTGTTTCCAAGGCTGTAGCAATTCTACTTTACATAAAACCACAGTAACTATTGAACTTCAATGAGGTATCGGCTCAAGGCTTAGTTTTATTATGAGAATGAAATGCTGCGTGCCTGGAAACAGCTTCTCAAAACAATATGAATGTTTATGAACACATTGTATTCAGACTGTTAATTCGTGAATGCGTTATGCTGCCGGTGTCTGTTTAAGAGCAAAGCAGTAAATACTGCATTTTATTTATACAGCATTTGCTTATGAGGCACTGACTCAGAACAGTTACATGCCTCTACCTAAACGTGACTGGTAGACTTCCCTGCTTCATTTGAAGATGATACTTGTTCTTAAGGAAAAAACAACACGTGTTCAGTGGTAGCCAGTTGAAGACAGTTTCTCTTCCTCCTCCTCCCACTCAGCTTGCTGAAGAGAGGAGAAGCTGTGCAAACCTTGCACGCGGAGGGCTGGAACCAAGGCAGGGTTCCCCCCCCCCGTATTCCCCCGAGCACAACGACACAGGGACTTGTGGTATCACATCCCGTGTTCTTGCTAGCATGGGATCTCACGTGAGAGAACCCTGCGAGAGAATTACTGTAAGATCTTTTTTCTTCTTTTGTGCTCAGAAGAAAAGCAGCAAGCACTGCTTTTATCTAGCCTTGTACAGATGACTGTCCACTAGCTTACCGGGTCTCCTAGCCGACCACGTGGCAGACATCCCTGTTAAAATACAAGTTGCTATTCAGCAAAAGTTCGATCATGCAGGCTGTTAAATATTTATGAGAGCAAGGTATAAACAAAGAGGACCAAAGAACAGGAGTCTAAGTTAGAAATGCAAGTCTGACACTCGTGTCGGGTGTAACTGTACAGATAGTGCTGAGCTGTTTGGTGTTCCGCTGTGATAGACAAATCCTTATTCTCTGTAATTTAAGGCATTAAAACTCGTGACAGATTCTTCATTGTCAGAAGTAAAGGTAGCGTTCACCCCCTGCATTCCGCAAGTTGCCAGCAAACTGCCTCAAGTGCATAAAACTGCCTGCCAAACAGAGGTTTAGTCGCTACTTGCAACTAGGCTGTCGGATGTTGTAACGCTTGGTATGAAAGAATGCTGTTGGAGCTCTTGGAGCGCACTTGCTACGAAGAATTTCTCTGATGAGCGTGGTGGGGAATCCGTTAAGCATCTCGTCGTTAATTGCCATGCCTGTGTGAAGTGAGAATGTTTAAAGGACTCGCCTAAGCTTTCCTTACCTCATTCTGTCTAGCTGTGTTGCATTTCGATGAACAGACGATGTTTCTCTTTTCCTTAGAAAACTTTTAGAATGTCTTGTGGTATTTATTAACAGCCTTCTGCTGTCAGTCTTCTGCTCTCCAACATGAATGTTTTGCTTACTGAGCCAGTAACATTCCCTCCTTCCTAATTGAGGTGTTTAAAAGTTCAGTAGCCCTGCCACTAAAATTGAGCCACAGGTAAAGGCCTTCGCCATTCGGAATAGCAGCTGCCTATTGCTGCGTACTTGTGTCAGAATTTATTTTAAGTAAGTAACTTGTTTTCCTCATCGGTGTCTACAGAGGCTTGAAGGGAAGCACACGCCCATTAGTCTTGGGGGTTTTTAATTACAAAAGCCTGGAGAACTTCAGGCCCAGCACACATCATTTCTGCCCAGCAGATCTCCGACAGATCCACACCCGCTAGTAAGGTTGTTCCACACACAGTAGGAAATTCCACTGCACAGGGAACGTGCTTCTGGCAGAAAGGTTTTCCCTCCTAGCTCTGCCGACCAGAGCCTAGAGACAGTTCTTCCCTGAGTTTGTCAGGAAAAGTCTGTGTGCACGTTCTTGTGAAGAGCCCAAACCCGTATGTGGGGAGCCGTGTCCTCGTAAGGTGCAACAGTGACGTGGCAAATGCCATCTCCTCTTCAGCACGGTCTTACTGACACGAAGGTGATGATGTACCACTAGCGCAGGGACGCCCTTCTAGCCCGAAGGCTGCCTGGACACCCGTATTTGTGGAGTCTCAACCACCCCCTCTGTACTGACAGAGCTGAAAGCTTCACCCAGACCCTTTCCAAGTCAAGTGGGAGGGAGCTCGTGGACATGACACGATGGGTAATCCTGCTCGGTTAGGAGCCTTCAGACTAGCCTAGACACACCGGGCTGGGTTAAGCTGCAGCCTGAAACATGTAAAGGCGTAAGGCAGACCAACACCTTAGTGCAAAATTGGGCTTTTCTCCTCTCTAGCTGTCACCAGTAGTCCTCGACGCCCCAAGTAGGTGGGTGCTGGGCAGCAGCGTGTCAGATGGGGGGATGGAAAGGTGGCACACGTCAGTGTGTAGCTGTGGCTCAGTTTAGATCCTACCTGAACGTACCAAACTTGCCTCAAAGCGTGGAGTCCCTCCTCTACATGAAACAGGAAGAAGAAACAACAGTTTCTGGTTTGAGTAAAAGGAAACTATTTGCCTTCAATTCAGTTTCTGTAAATAGACAGTTGACGTGGCAAATGCCACCGTGTCTCCCCTTCTAGCTCCGTTTGCCTCTGCCTGTACATACCCAGCTGGCTTGGTTTGTGGGGACCAGTCTGTATCTTGTTTCTTGTTGTGTGCTGTACGCAGAAGATGCCTTTCTTTTGTCTGTAGTGTTCTACAATTTGGGTTTTATCTTTTTGCTTACCTTTTTGTATCTCACCCTTTGAATAAAATCAAGTGCCCTACGTTAAACAAATGGAATTACTGGTCTTTAGTTACATCCGTTTAAGAACAGGTAACCCCTATGGAAGTTGAGGGCAGTATGTCCAAAGCAGAAAAACACAGGGCTTAACGCACCTCTTTCCTAACCGGCCAGGCTTTTTTTCATGTCTGAGATGATAGAATATATTTCAACTCCCTTTCCTAACCGTGATTGTGCCACTAACCAAGAAGAAAGCCCATAAAACACCCCTAAGGCAGAACAGTCGGTATTACCTTAGTTCTCATTTCACTGCCGCTTCTCTATCACCAGGCGAGGCAAACTCACAGTCAGCAGTCTTGTAAGACAAGAGCAGGGGGCTGAGATTGTTCATGTCTACAAAATGCCTGGATAGCTTTGTAAGTGAAACCCACAATGACAAAAGACTGAAATTCCTCCCCTCCTCCAGTCGGAGCCATTCACAGATTAATTTCCTCAGGGACCTTCACCTCTCCAGGGGAAGACTATCAAACACCATCATTTATTTTCCTAGATAAAGCGAGCAGCTTGGACTTGCTCGTCTCACAAATACCTCTCCTTTACAAATACCAGTATTAAAACAGGCACGAGGCTACTTTCTAAGGGTTACTGCCTTGAAACAATACACACGTGTCCTTAGTATCGCAATAAAAGTCGGTGCCTACGCTGATGGTGGGAGCAAGACAGTCCACTTCTGCCTGCTCAGGTCTGCAAAAATAAACAGCAGTTCTAGTTTGTATTACAGCCATACACAAAAACCGGTCAAACAGCTCAAAACTTTAGGCTTTCATTGTCAGAGCTGTAGGTCACAGCTGCTCAGGACACTGAAGGAGCAGGGACAATTCAGCACGCAAAGCTGGCTGCGTGCAGAATCTTCCCCGAGTGTCCCTGGGGCTGCAGCACCCCCATCTCTCCCTTAGCCCAAGCTGATACGCTTCTCGGGCTCTGTGCCGCAAAGCAGCGTTTAGAGTCTCGTCAGCTGCTGGCACGGGGCTGGCTGCATTTCCAGTCACAGTGCGGAGGGGACAGGAGACCGCCCCCCCCCCCCCCCCCCCCCCCCCCCCCCCCCCCCCCCCCCCCCCCCCCCCCCCCCCCCCCCCCCCCCCCCCCCCCCCCCCCCCC